>PVKA01005879.1:0-39238 GCA_004027165.1 Ctenomys sociabilis
TGCATTTGCCAGGCAAGCACTTATTCTATTGAGCTATCTCCTTAGCCCTCACATGTGCTATATTTCATGGATGTTTTCCATACTAGCACAGACTCCCTCCTTTATAGACTGGCTAGTTGATTCATTCAACCTATTGCTTATGGGTGGCCATTTTGACTGACTTAAGTATTTTATTGGTAACACTGACATATAGCACACAGGGAGTACATGAGTACCAAGAAACATTTCCCCCAAGATTTATGTTTTTTATTGACTAGAAATGGTGAGAATTGGTTCTGATGATTACAGCAGACTTCTGAAAGCAGTATGGCCAGCTGTGCAGGTGAATGTAACTTGGGACCTTCCTGCTACCAAAGGACAATGGTGTTCTAATGGCAGTTTCCAGATGGTGAGAGATGAGTCACTCACTGTAAGTCATTTCCAAGAGAAGGGGGTCTTCTATATATGAAGGTCACTGCCACTTCATATGAAGGCAATAGGTTTTTCAAAAAAATAGAAAAATTTCAATCCAAACATATTTGTCTAGCATCACTAAAATGGTCCAAAATGAACTGGAAGACCTAGCAAGTTACATACACTGGATATTCCGCATTTGAAATGCTAGGGGCCAAGTGTTTTACACTTTGGAATTTTTTGGGACTTTGGAATATATGCATAGATTTTATTGGCTGAACACCCTCAATTCAAAAACCCCAAATCTGAAATGCTTCACATTTTAAATCTGTGAGCATCATGTCAAGTTGAGATGATCAATCTGTACTGTGTTTAAATATGAAGTTCAAAATCAGCAGCTAGAGAATCCCTTTATGAAAAGTAAGTTCAGTAAGTTCCTGTGTGCTACCTTGCAGACTGCATTACTCTTTGGAACAGATGACAGCCAATCAGAAGTTTGGTATTATTGTTACAATCTTTTCTCTCACATCCACATCATGATGATAAACTAAAGCTTTCATTTTCTGGACACAGTCTTCTCCGTATAAAAGGGAAAACAAGGAACCTGTAGGGAAAGGAGGCTGAATAGCTAAAAGGCCACCCACTCGGAGACAGTTATTTATATTCTGAAATAGTGCAAGTACTCAAAGGAGAATCTCTTGTGCTATGTGGCCATCAAAAAGGGAAAGGAATGATGAGTCCACTTGGGCAGTGAGAAGTCCTTCTGTCATGGCTGGATTTTCAGACAAATTGACAAGTAGTTTCAAAACTTGAACCTTGGTGGTGCCATTTCCAGTCAGTAACACACGGAACAGGTCTGCAGTGTAACCACTCAGCATGTGCTGGTGCTCATTGGTGACCATCATGTTTGTCAACAGCCTCAACCCGGCCAGCTGCACAGCAGAATCCAGGGGACCAGACAAGACATCCTCACAGACTTGGCTGATGAATATCTTTATCTTGATTTGATTTTCAACATTCACACTCAGATTATTTAAAGCATTTAAAGCTTTCTCTTTAATACTGTGGTTTGAACTGTTGATTTTATTTCCAACAATTGGAATACCACCCAACTCACGAATAATAGCTTGGTTGGCTGAAAAAGCTGCACTGTTACCCAGAGTGACCAAGGCTCTTTCAGTAATTACAGGATCTTCAGTTGACTCTAGCAGGTAAAGGAGTTTCTGAAGTTGTTCAGCATTTAAGACATCATCGTATGAGCCATTAGTTAAATCTTCTGCGGACCCTGAGGAGCGGAGCCCGCGCTTGCTGCGCCGCGGGCCGCGCGCCAGGCAGTAGAGGCAGAAGCCGGTGCCCGCGCCCAGAGCCAAGCCCACCGCCACCCAACCTACAGCTCGCGCGCCACCCATGCTGTGCTCAAGGCATTTTTTATATCAATCACTCCTGCCAGGTGTGGTGGCACACAGCTGTAATTTCAGCACTAAGGAGTCTGAGGCAAAATGATTTCTGATAGTTCCCAGAGAGGCTGGGCTACACAATGAGTTGAAGGCCAGCCTGAGCTAGATAGCAAGACCTTGCTTCAGAACAAAATTAATTACTCTTTTTGTTTCATAGTGTGATGGAAAACAAACTGTTATACCTCACCATAAATTCTTAATGCATTTTGAACACATAGATACCTAGAAAACCTATTCTAAGAAACTGATTAATGTTGAAAGACTTGGAATCCAAATAGAAATAATTCATCACAGAACAACATCTGGGAAGGCTGAGGATATAGCTCAGCAGCAAAAGCCCTTGGTTGGCAAACACAAGGTCCTGAGTTCAATATCTGGTGCCACAAAAGAAAAAAAAGAGGAAGAACACAACCAGATACAGACATACTAAGCAATGAAGTAGACAGGAAGAGATAACTCTGCAGATACTGCCATTATCAAATACCAAGTAAATAAGTAAAATAATGTGCATCTGGGCTTCTTAAATAAGTAGAATAATGTGCATCTGGGCTTCTTAAATAAGTAAAATAATGTGGATCTGTGCTTCTCACATTTTTCAGGAAACAAATTAAAACTGAATTTTTTTGCAAGTGGTGAGAGGAAAAGAATCTATAAATTTACTTTGCCTTGCTTTGCTTTGCTTTGCTTTGCTTTTGAAGTCTGGTCTTGAACTTGCTACATAAACAAGGTTGGCCTTGAATTTATGGTTAGCCTTGAACTTGTAGCAGTCCTCTTGTTTCATCCTCCTTATTGCTGGAATTATTGGCATATGCCATACCATGCCAGGTTGGATCTATAAATTTTTAAAAATCACAATATATTCCAAACTGAGGGCCGGGGAGATGGCTCAGTGGAATAAGTACTTCCCTGGCAAGCACAAGGGCCTGAGTTCAATCCCTGGTTCCGCAAAAACAAAACAAAACACAATATATTCCAGACTGAATAATTGCATTAGCTTACAGAAATCTAATTTTTGCCAAGTATATTCATGTCTAGACTGTGTTGTTAGGATTAGAAAGTTGGTGAACCGGTTTGGCTCCGTATTATATAGGCTGTAACTAGGTTGGCTACACATTATGGTTTTGATAGATATATGCTAATATAAGAACTTAAAAACTAATTTCCAAAATTATAAAAATGATTGAAACTTGATCATGGATCCCTTTATTATGTTTTCTAACTTTTGTGTTACTTTCTGATTGAAAGTGTTCCATGACATAATTCAAGAAGTGAAATATGTATTCTTTTTTCCAACAAACCACCTGCCAGACACCAAAGATTTGACAGTAAACAAACTAGGCCAAGCCATTGCTTTCAGGAAGCTTAGATTAAAATAGACAGTTCTAAATTACATCAGAATTGATCTTACTCATCCTTGGTGGTTAAACTAAATAACTTGATAAGCTATTACATTGAGTTATATGAAGCTACCAGTATTCTGCAAAAATAATAATTACATGCAGATCAGCCAGTTACTAATTAAGTGACTGTTCCCAAACAAAAATGAAATGTGTTTCGTGCACCTTTGCCAAGAATAATCATAAGCAAGTAAAGTCATTACAAATGGGTTTTCAATACCTGGCCCACTTAAATTGTTTATTCGGCAAGCATTTATTGAGCACCTTCTCTGTACCAGGCATTCTTTTGTGATTATAGATGCATTGTTGAATAAGACAATCTGTTTACAAGCTAATGGAATCAGACCAATTACCTAAAATTTCCATGCATTGATAAGCTTTATGATGAAAATAAGCCACATGCATTTGCTTTTGTAAATGCCTCTATTAGAAATGCCTACTTGGGAAAAGAATATGTGTGTGTGTGTGTGTGTGTGTGTGTGTGTGTATGTGTGTGTGTGTGTGTGTTTGGGCTACTATCCCATGTGTAAGAATCCATGCCAAAAAGAAAAAAAAAAATTCTCCTAGTAATCAGGGCCAGGAAAATGTTTACATGTTTCTCTCTGACTCTTCGGATGAACTTTCTTGAAACTGAAAATGTGTTCTTTTTCTCTTTTTGTTTAGTTTCCATGAATCCAATAAAACTGTTTATTGCTTCACTATAGTGATAAACTCACCCAGATTTCTAGTTCATCTTTTTTTTTCTCTCCTATTTTTGTTTTCTTTCTAAATATTTTTTCTATTGTCCTTACATTGTATATGCTCACCTTATGTCCTTTTGATGATAGGCAGTGTATGAATAACAATTAAATTAGCTAATCCATAACTTTTTCATTTATTCTATAAATAATTATGGCACATTTACTATTTTATGAACAGGATATTAAGCAATGAATAAGAAATGCAAAATTTTTAGAAGGTAATGCCTATTGGTGAAAATGGACCTTTGACCTTTACGTAGAAATGAATAATTGCAGCTCAATGTTTTGATGAAGACTGGATATTCAGAAAGCTGGGTCAGCTTTAGGTAATAGTCTTTGAATGAACCTGCACTACATATGGCATATGATAAAAATTGAACTCAAATGCCTCTGCCCATAAAGATGTTAAAGTCTACAAATCCAGATAAATCTATTATTTTTAAGTACCTCTAACAAGTACAATTGACAATAAAATGATGACTTACAACACATTTTCAATTGTGGTCATTGTCATTTTCCTATTTTTTAAGTAGTTTACTTGGTGGCAGAAGGTGCCAGGTAATATGGAAAAAGTTTCCAAGAGACCAGAGAACAAACTAAGATCCCTGGACTGCTGGCTAGCATAATCATCATCAGAATCACTGTGAAATTTAGTTGTGTATCACAGAATTTTGCTGAAGGGCTCTTCAGGGATAACTAGTCTTATCTTCCATTCTGCAGTTATCCTTTACCTATTCCATAAATAGATAGATGATACCCTGACTAACTTTTCAAAGTCTAAGTTCGAGTTCAGAGCATTTTACTATGTCTTCCAAACCTCCTCACAAGATGAACCAAAACAAATCATTAAAGACTATTCACTTTGAAAACAATCCACCAGTTGTACCTCCACCCAAAGCAATATCAGCTGTGGGCCAATTGTTATATTCTAATAAATTTGCAAGTTTTCCGTGTTTGCTTTCTAAGTCACTGTAGAAAAAGGAGCTGGGAGTTTGCGAGAATAGTTACACTTACTTCAGCCTGCCAAAGAAAGTCTTCATTTCATAGCAGGTATAAATGGAAGAACTTTTGACATTTAGATGAATCTAGGAAGGCCAGGGACAAACCATGAAGTCACCATAGTATGTTGTCCTTGAGGAAATCCTAGAAGGAACCTGCAAAAGATTTGAGAATTTACAAAAGGCGCTAAGAAAGCAACTGCAACTGTATAATAATGGTGGTATAATCCTGTCTTTTTTCCTCATGTTCTGCTGAGTTCTTGCCTCTACTTTAGGGGTCCTATTACAGTATCCCCAAAAACTTATGGACCCCCATAGTATGAGTCATAATTCCATGTCTGGGGCATATGTTGCTATCGGCAGTACAACTACGGTTGTCTGCCAGTGTCTGACCTTTACATTTCTTCATTCTTGAAATGGAACTAGATTGAATAAATAACTCCCTGGCAAAATAGAATCTGTGTTCATTAAATACATTTTAAAATGCTCATCAGAAAAGTTATTTTCACCTCCTAATGACGGTGTTCAGCTCACAGTAGCAAGTCCTACCTTCTCATGTCTACATAGCAAGAAGTATTGTTACCCCCTCTTCTACAAATGTGTTTGGTATCATGAGAGCCATTTTCTTCTATAATCAAAAGGTATTAAATTGCTAAATGTGAATCACACTATGGGGAACTATATTGTAGAAATTGAGAAACTTAAACCATACAGGTTCTTGGAAAGTCATCTCTCTTAGCTTCCTGCCTTCATAGAGTGTCCATGGAAAATAATCATAAAGAAACATGTTTGTTACCCAGTATTCCAGTTCTACTTAGCTCTGTTTCCATGGATAAAATAATATCTGCTTCCTGAATTAACCTATTCTAAGATGTCAGTAAGTATGATTCTGGGACTTGTCAAATGTCAAGAACTACAGTGAGAACAATGAAAGTTGTAGACTCTTCCATCATGACAGTCATATTCTAGAAAATAAAACAAGTGATATAATAATTATGATGGATTATATGAAAAAAAGTATCAAATATTAAGGAAGCATAATTTAGAGACCTGTTCAAACCTGGAGGGCTTAGGCACAGTTTTGGTGAAAAAATGGTATCTAAAATGAGACGTGAGTAGAGACACAAAAAAGAAAGGAAAGAAGGAGAGAGAGAGAGAGAGAAAGAAAAGGAAGGAAGAGCTAGTATATTTGTGTATACTAGTATTTTGTCTCATTGCTGGGACAAAATACCTGACACCCAAAATGGAGGAAGGAATGAGCTCACAGTTTGTGGAAGTTTCATACTTGGCTGGCTCCAAGGCAAAGTGGCACATGGAAGAAGGCAACAGTTGATGGCAACAGAAAACAGCAAAACAGCAAGGGCAAAAAGGGAGGGGCAGCAGCAGCAGTGGCAGAGGCAGCCAGCCTGTCTCCTTCCTTATGCTGTATTCAGGCTATCTGCCCCAGGGTGGGCGTAGCACTCACACCCATGATCTCAGCATTGGATCATGAATTAGTCACAGCTCTAGAAGCCTGCCCCAATGACTGCATGAGGCTTTCAGAGTACAGCTAGACACAAGCATAACAATTTCAAAAATTCAGGGTTTTTAGAGCTTTAAAACAAACAGTTGAATTGTGGAAAATGACCTGTAATGGCTCTGTACATCATATTAGATTTTTGCATTTTTAAAAGTTTTTATTTAGAAAAATTAGCCATCGGTAGAATTTAAGCAAGGCACTTTTATAATCAGATTTTTAAAAAATCTTACTGATGATAGATTGTAAGCAATAAATCAGTGTAAGAGACCTGTAGTAGTTTGTGTATTAAAATAAAATGCTACTTTATACTGCTAACCTAGTAAGAAGAATTAAAAAAGGAGGATGATATGAAAAAAAGTTAAAATTGCTAACAGTTAATGAAAGATTGAAAAGTTAGGAAACAGGATGACATATAGTGAGTAAACATTAATTCTCAGAAAGCTATTTTGCTTGTGAAAGTACATTTTGTTTTTATTGTACCTTAGTGCCTAGCACATATGAAATACTTAATCTTTTAATGACTAAATAAATAGACAAACACATAAATAGGTGAACATATACCTAGATTTTTATCTTGAGCAACTGAATTCATAGTGATGTTTTTTAAAAAACATATGGAACAGAAAAGAAATAAAGATTTAAGCAGCATATGTGTACTTCCTTGACAATTCAGATCTGGTTGTTAAAAATAACTATGATTGATATATAGTAGAAAGATTTTACATGTTTGAAAAAGTAACAAGCTATGTTTAGAGCAGTTTTAGGTTTGCATAAAAATTGATCAAAATATACTATTTTCATATGCCTGCCCCCTCCTTCTGCCTCAGATTTGTATATTATGTACATCTTGTATCAGTACATCTTGTATTAGCTGAATTCCATAAACATAGGGTTTGGTCTTTGTATTGCATTTTATGGGTACTGAGAAATGTATAACATGTGTCCCCATTTTGTGTAAGGTTCACTGCCTTAAAAATCCTTTGTGTTCTTGTTCTTCTTTTCCTGAATTCCCATCCCCATGCCCTATGTGACTACTTATGTTTCACTCTCTTGATAGATTTGCTTTTTCTGGAATGCCATTTATTTTAAATCATACAGCCTTCTTAGATTAGCGATTTTTGCTTAGCAATACACTTTTAAGGTTATTCATATCTTTTTGTGGTTTAATAGCTCATTTCTTTTTTATTCTTAGATATTTCATTGTATAATGTCACAGTACCCATTTGACCATTGAAGGATATCTTGGTTAAAACGAATAAAGGTGCTAGAAACATGTATAGGTATTTGTTTATATATAAATTTTCAAATAACTACCAATTGATAGGTTGCATGCTGAAAGTATGCGTTTTGTGTTTTTCTGTTTGTTTTTGCGGTACCGAGGATTGAACTGGACCTTGTACTTGCCAGGCAGGTGCTTATGCCATTGATCTATATCCCCATTTTATTTTGTTTTATTTTATTTTATTTATTTATTTATTATTTTTTTGTCTTTGTGAGACAGGGTCTCACTATGCAGTTCAGGCTGGCCTTAAGCTCACTTTGTAGCTCAGGCTGGTCTCGAACTCACAACAATCCTCCTGCCTCAGCCGCCCAAGTGCTGGGATTACAGGCCTGTGCCACCACGCCTGCTCCATTTTATTTTTATAATTAGTAAATTGCCTGCTAAGTGCCTGTTTTATATTTCCACCAGCAGTTAGTAAGAGTTCCTTTTGCTCGAAGTCCTCGACAGCATTTACAATTGTCAGTGTTTTAAATTTTAGCTATTGTGATAAGTGTGCAGTAGTATATCATTACTTTGTTAATTTGCAATTCCCTAATGGCATATACAAGTGTTATTGAGTACTTTTTCATATGCTTATTTGATATCTGTACATCTTTTTGGTGAAATGTCTGCTCAAATCTTTTGCCCACTGTTTAATTACTTTGTTTGTTTTCTTATTGTTATGTTCTAGGAATTCTTTTATATATTTAGTAAAGCATTCCTTTTGCAAATATTTTCTCCCAGCCTGTGGTTTGTCTTTCACAGAGAAGAAAATATTAATGTTAGTGAAGTCCTACTTAGCAATTGTCCTTTGGTATCATATCTAGAGACGTCATTACAAAACCCAGGGTCTATGAGCCATTTGACTTAATTTTTGTGAAGATCATGAGATCTGTATCCACATTCATTCTTTTTTCTTTTTTGCATGTGGATATTCATTTGTTTCCAGTTGTTGAAAACTTCTTTCTTTATCAAATTGCCTTTGCTTCTTTGTCAAGGATAAATTTACTAAATTTGTGTGGGTTTATTGACAAGTTCTCTCCAATGATCTTGTTTATATTTATTTTACTTTTATTATTATTTATATTTTGACTAGCAATCACTCTGTCTTGACTACTATAGGTTTGGGATGATTTGTTTTGAGACAGGATCTTCCTAAGTTGCTAAATTGTCCAGGCTGGGATTGAACTCTGCATTCTTCTGTTTTAGGCTTCCATAATGCTGGGAATGTAGGCATGTGACACTACACTCAGCCAATAAATATATAAAGTGAAATCAGGTGGTATTAATTCTCTGACCTTGTTGTTATTGTTAGTACTGTGCTGGCTATCACAAGACTTTTGCCTTCCTACATAAACTTCGGAATCAGTTTGTCAGTATCCACAAAATAATTTACTGAGAGTTTGACTGTAATTGTATCAAATCTATGTATCAAATTTTGTCACCATGTTGACAGAGTATTGAGTTTTCCTACCCATGAATATGGTATAGCTCTCCATTCCTTTATTCTTTTTCATCTATACCTTGTATGTGTTTTGTTAGTCACAGGTATTTCAGTTTTCCAGAGAGCTAATGTAATCAGTACTTATGTTTAAGTGCCTTTTCTTCATTTCTATTGTATTAGACAACAACTGACATTGGTATAATAATGTTGTATCTTGTACCTGCTATGTAATTGCTTATTATTAGTTCCTATAAAAATCTTCCTTTATTCTTCTGGTGTCATCGTATCAGGAGTATTAGCTTCTTTTGTAATTCTGATATTAGTAATTTGTGCTTAATCTTTTCTGATTCTGTATTCTGACTAGTTTTTTTAATTATACAGATTTTTTTTAAAAAATCAGGTATTTGTAGATTTTCAAAATAAGCTTTTTATTTTGAATTTTATTGGTCTGCCAAGTTTTTGTTGTTTCTTTCCTTTTGCTTATTTTTTATTTAATTTGCCCTTGTTTTTTTAGTTTTATTTGGTGGAAGCTTATTGATTTTGAATCCTCTTTGCTACTAGAAGTAAAACTCAATGAAAGGATGGAATAGCCTCTAAGACTGGGCCCTTTGTAGTTTTTAGCTCTCAAACGTGTCTACACTAAACTTCCAGCAAGCCATCGATTCATTAATCACAAATTTTCTTACCCATTTTACTGGTATTGATGATTTTTTTTTCTATCTACCTATCTGTCTCCAAATTTTGAGGCTACTGTTTGTCCTGTGACTTCAGTCTCTGATGGATCTAGGAACCCAGCTGTTGATTTTCCATTTTTGGTTCTTTTTTTCCTCTTGTAAAAAACTGTAATAAAAATTTACATACAAAACTGGAAAGCAAAAATCATTATTTAATTTATGTAACCCACTTTGAATGTGGTTTGAGGGAAAGGGACATGGTTTATTTGTTGTTTGTTTGGTTTTTCTTTGGAATAACCTATAACACTCTTTTTAGGTAGGCTTGCAAATGTTTTAACCTATTTAGAAAGATAGTTATGGGCTAGGGATCCCTACAGAAGCTATTTTCTCAGATGAGCATTCATGGATACACTCATTGTTCATATAACATTTTGTTAATGTTAGGGCTCCAAAAGTCTTTAGAGTAAAGGTCATTTTTATATATTTTACTCCTATGCATAATGCCTTGTTTCTTTAGTAGTAATTTAGTAATTTCCCATTTTAGTGTTGTCTTATATAGTAAAATTTTTGATAGATGTAAATTAGAATTAATTTTTGTTTTAGGCTTTACTGTCCTCAAGAATAGAAGTCCATGTTCATTTTTTTTCCTTTGGATGTATCATATTATTCGTTTTCACCCTTGAGGAAAGCACCAAACCTTTCAAAAGGTGCTGGAAAAGCAGAGATTTCCCCTTACCATGTGGAATAAGATAACAGTATATTGGAGATGCTAGCTGAGACAATTAACACACACAAATCCATTCTATGTCTATGTAATAGCAGTGGGCAAACAACAATGAAATTAAAGAGAGTAACTTCATGTAAAATAACACGGTGATAAATTTAACAAATGAAGTAGAAAACTTGCCATAAAAACTATAAAGCTTTGTTGAAAGAAACCAAAGAACACCAAATGATATGGAAAGATATCTCATGTTCATGGAATGGGGAAGACTTAATATTGTTAGGTTGGCAATATTCGCAAAACTGACCTGTGAATTCTACCTTTTGTCAAAATTCCATTTGGCTTCTTTGTAGAAATGGGTAAGCTGGTCCCAAGTTAGTATGGAAATTCAGAATGGACCATCTCTTGGAGCTTGCCAGTTAGCTCAGTTGTTTAAGCACCTGCCTGGGCAAACCTAGTCAGGTGTGCGGGACTGTGGTTCGATCCCCAGCTCCACATGCCACACCACATCTCCTGTTAAGGCAGCCTGAGCCAGGCCAAAAAAAAAAAGAGTAATCCATCTCAAAAAAGAACAAAGTTGGAGGAGTCACATCTCTTTATTACAAAACTAATACTATGTATACTATAATATATATATATATATATATATATATTTCAACAAAACAGAATTGAAAATTCAGAAAAAAGTTCCTTTATAATGCAATTTTTGACAAATGGGTGATGATAGTTCATTATGGGGAAGTAATAGTCTGTTTAACAAATGTCACATTAACAGTTGGATATTCACACGTAAAAAGAATGAAGTTAGACCATTTAATGCATCATACACCGCTGTTAACTCAAAATATTAAGTGAAATAACTCAGACAGGCAAGTTTAAAATAGCACATGCTTTCCCTTATGAGAAACTCAAAGTATACGTAATTAAAGAACAAAATAAAAATAGAAAAATTGATATAGTTCTTTTAAAAAGGGGACCACGGGATGGATGGAGGAGATAAACAGGGAAGGGAAAGGGAGTATAAAAAGAATTAAGATGCATTATGTACAGGTAGCAACTCCCCATAATGACTGTAACCATTATGTACTGCAAACATGTGCTGTTAAGATTTCTTAAAACATACATTAGTAGATGTACAATATATACAATAAAATAATTTTCTTTAATTAAAAATCTAAATGTAAGAGCTAAAATTTTAGTTCTTAGGAACAAACATTGGAGTTATTCTGCCCTTTGGTTAAGCAGCAGCATCTTACATATGAC
This sequence comes from Ctenomys sociabilis, assembly GCA_004027165.1. Classification (NCBI taxonomy): domain Eukaryota; kingdom Metazoa; phylum Chordata; class Mammalia; order Rodentia; family Ctenomyidae; genus Ctenomys; species Ctenomys sociabilis. The sequence goes on from PVKA01005879.1 coordinate 11,871, forward strand.
ACTATAAGCACAAGTGAAAAATGTCAGTTTGAATTAATCATAATTAAAAACATTTGAGCTACCAATAATATCAACAATATAATTTAAGACAACCCTAAGATGGGGAGATAATATTGGTAAAACATATATCTGACAGAAGATATATTTAGGATACATAAAGAATTCTTACAATTCAAAATGTAAACAATCAACTTAAAATAAGAATGACTTGAATAGATTCTCTAAAGAACATATGCAAATAGATGATAAGCAAATGAAAAAAAAAAAAAAGTTTAACATTATTAATCAGTAAGGTACTTAATGGGCCAGCCAAATAACTCAGAGGATTAAAGCCACATTGGCCTCTATTTGTCGTTATTTCGCAATTCTGAGAAGAGTACTTGAGCACCTCTCCACAGCCGCTGAAGTTGCTGGACACATACTTCCTGTATACACTGCTGACCAGACCACTGCAGTTCAGTTACTGTCTCCTCATGGGAACCTTCCCTTTCAGCTCCTTCCTCTCAGGCTTCATCTCTTGTGTGGGAAGCTTCGTCTAGCGGTGTGCCTGAAAATACAGATCAACCCACAGAACAAAGCAGATTTCCAAGGCATATCCCCAGAGAGAGCCTTTGCTGATTTGCTCTTTGCCAGCACTATCCACTATCCTGCATCTTGTCATGAACTTCATTGGCTGAATTGTTCCCATGCTTAACTGAAGAGAAGACTAGAAAAATGTTCACTTTTTGATGTTCCCTGGATATGATTTCTTGAGATGGCAGCTTGTTGGACACATGGTTTCAGATTTGTACTCACTATCATCCATGGTTGGTGTGTAGATGGAAAGCCCAGAGAAGTTCTCTTCTTTGATGACCAGCTTTGTGATGAATGTTTGTTAACATGACCTTCGCTTTTCATTAAGTGTTACCTTTTACCCTCCAAATTAAAAATTAAAGCCACTCTTCCCTTTGGAAAAAAAAAAAAAAAAGTGCCTGCAAGCAAGCATAGGGGCCAGGGCTTTGATCCCAGATCCCCTAGGCCTGCTGTGCCGGCCCAACCTCTGGGGCGGGAATGCTGAGATGGCAATTGAAACTGGTTTAGTGGCATGCACCTATAATCCCATCTCTTAGGAGGCTGCAAACAGGTGGATCATTATACGTCCAATCTAGTAGTGAGATCCTGAACACCCTGTAGACATTTCCCCCAAAATACCAATAAAATACTTAAACTCTGTAGGAGATTACACCTATTAGGTTAGATCTAATCAAAAGACAGGCAATAACAGTTGCTGGAGAGGATGTGGAGAACTGAAACCCATACATTTCTGGAGCAGCTATAAAATGATGTATATGCTGGAAAGTAGTCTGGTAGTTTCCATATGATCTGGAAATGCCAATTCAAAAACATGTGTCCACACAAAAACTTGTTGACAAATGTTCATAGCAGCATTATTCATAGTACCAATTAAAAAAAAATGTCTGGGAACTGATGAATGTTTAAATATCTCTACAATGGAGCATTACTCAGCAACAAAAAAGAAATGAATTGATGACACATGCTACAACCTGAATGAAAGAGAAAGAAGGAAGCCATGAAATACAGCATGTATGATGATTCCATTTCTATGAATATCCAGAATCAGCGATTTTTTTTTTTTTTTTTTTTTTTGCACAACCTTGGATTGATCTCAGGCCCTTGCGTCTGCCAGGGAAGTACTTCTTCCCACTGAGCCATTCCCCGGCCCCCAGAATCAACAAATTTATAAAGATAGAAAGTAGTCATTGCCAGAGGAAGGGGAGGTGATTGAAAATGAAATAGTTTCTTTTGAAGAAAATATTCTAAAGTGCTGGGGTACCAGTTGCCCCATTCTGTGAATACCATAAAGGCCATTGATCAGTGAGCTGCATATTTTGAATGGGTAAATTAGTGGCATGACAATTATATCTTAACAGAAATATTTACTAAAGCAAATGTTTCCCAAGTCCAAAAGTGAGAGAAAATTCTGTCTTCTTTCTTCCCAATCGTGGCGCTCTCCTGCCTCTTCTCTACACACACTTCAAGGCAGCAGCCTCCAAGGAGCACTCATTTTACAGCCCCCACTGGCCACACTGTCAAACTCTGTAGAAATATATTATACAGAGCAGAAATCAAAAAGTCCCAGGATGTGAAGTCCGACACAAACAGGCAATCACACAGAGATTCAGAGGTCAAGCAGGGGGCACAGTTAACTGTCAAGAAGGACAGTCAACTCTGGAACACATTTAAATTTCTTCGGTAGCTTGCTTTCTGTTGTCAACAAGTGACTTTGCTTCATATAGAGAGAGTCACTTTTCTAACTTGGTTTTGTTCATTTCCTATGTATTAGCTTTTTTTGCATATTTATATACATTGCCAAGAAGATAGTATATTTAGCTTGTAATCAAAAGGAAAGGAGGTGGCATTCCAGTTACAGATGCCTGGCAATCAGCACATTCTTGCACCTTCCTAGCTTGTACAAATTTCCATCTTACTGATGCACTGAACATTAGGAACTTAACATTTTCCACACTCCACTGCCTTATACAATACCTATCACTTCATATGTGCTCCGTAAGTATTTATGAATGAATATATCAATGAATGAAGCACCTGGATGGCCTCTGCCTAACACAGAAGCTTCTATTTTAAATGAGCCATTATGACTTTCTTTTTTTTCCAAGTGTAACTTTTTACCTTGAAGTCTCAGGAAGTATAATTTTGTGTAGTGCTTATAGCCATGTCATCTTTCTACCTAGCAAGTAGATAATCGTTCCAGAAATAAGAGCATAACTACTACTGTACTTTGCTGTATTTAAATATGGTGCCAGTGTCCTACTGTTAATAGTGATCAGATGTAGCACAACTCTGCCAAAGACCTGTGGGGTCACATGAGGTTACATAAAAGAAACTGAGTCTGCCTACGATCCGTAGAATTTCACCGTCCACCTTTGCATGCTGCACTATCTTTTTGCAGTAGATCTGACTAGCACAAGGAAAATAACCATGTATTTTAAGATCCTTCTGCTGAATCACAGAAATCCCAGCCCTTTTGTGCTGGAATAGCATTACTAATTGATTGATTCATCATGGACCAAACATGTCAGAATAGTTCTGAGACAGGGACAGTGCTGGTCTGAAGTTTCAAGGGGATTCTGCAAAGATAAAAATACTGGCACTTACTGTTAGATGTCTTGCAGGAACATGTGTTGAAAATTATACTGTATTTGAAAACCAAATAGTTAGTGATTTTTGGAAGCCCAAATTCAAGACAGTAGTGAAAAGCCAATCCCAGGATATGATTTTCTTTCCCTTTGCCCTCAGAATGTTATAACCTGGAGCTTATTTTCCAAGTTCACAGAAAGTCACAAATCAGACTGTTTTAAACCATTTACTCACTTCTGGTGTATCAGTAGCCTACTCTTTAACAGCCCTGTTCTATAGTTGCCCTGTGCCTGCAAGCATAAATCAATACTATTGATGCTGATAAGCAACAATTTTTCCTGAAGGGGTCATGCACTTTGATTAGCTAAGAAGCTGCTTGATCTAGTCAGGAGAAGACTCTTTGCAATCTATTTTGGTTTAGTTCAGTGATCTATTGGAAGTAAATGAAATTTCTAGATGTGAGGAAATATGATTTTTTGACATCTCTAGATGTTTACACAAAATGTGACTCAAGACATAAGTGCAGGCAAAGACTTTATGAACAAAATCTCTATTGCACAGAAAATATTACAAAAAATCAGTAAATGGGATCTTGTCTTATTACTTAGCTATTACTCAGTGAAAGAAATCACCAGCAGAGTTAAGAGACAACTCACAAAGTGGGGAAAAAAAATTGCTAGCTGTTCATCAGACTGAAGACTAATATCTAGAATACTAATCTTGAAAAAAATCAGACCCTCCCATTTAAAGACCTAGTTTTAAAAAAATGGGCATCTGAAATGACTAGATACTTCTTAGATGAAAAAATACAAAAGGCAAATAAATAAATATTCAGCAAAAGTGATCATTTGAAAACTACAAATTAAAATAATACTAAGATTCCATCCCACTTCAGAATGGCTATTTATTAAGAAATCAACCAATAACAAATACTGATAGCCTGTAGGAGAAAAGGACCCCTTTTCCACTGTTGATGGGAATGTAGACTGGTAACAACCACTGTAGAAATCAGTATGGATACTCCTCAGAAAACGAAAACTAGAGATTTCATTTGGCTTGGCTCTTTCCCTTCTTGATATCTTCACAATGAGATGAAAAGCATCATACCTCAGCAGTATATGCACACCCATGTTTACAGCAGCAGATTTGCAATTGCTAAACTTTGGAAATAGTCCAAATGCTGGTTATCCAATAAATGGATAAAGATAATGTGATAATTTTTAAACCAAGAAGTATTACTTTGCCACAAAGATGATAAATAAATTTGAGACATTTCTAGGTAAATGAGTGTATCTTGAGACCATACTCTTTGAGTGAAATAAATTGGACACGCATGTTCAAATATCACTTGGTTTCCCTGCTGTGAGAAACTGAAAGTATTAAATAAGGACCAAAATGTATAATAGACATTGGGAAATGGGAAGAAAATGTTCCTAGGAAGGGGGAAGGGGGAAAAGAAGAAACAAATGGAAACCGGGTTTTTATAAATAGGGAAATGAAAGGAAAGGGAATTGAAACAAGGGCAGGGGGATGGGAAAAGAATCATAAGAATCATAATATATCGTGTACAGGTACAAATATCCTATGATAAATTATGTGTGTGTGTGTATATGTGTGTACAGTAAAATTAATGAACTATATCAGACCCTCCAAATTCAGTCTTGTTATTTTTATACTAATTCTTCCCTTTTCAAAGCTACTTTGTTGTCAAGCTTTTCTTTTAAAATTTGCCCTTATTTCTCAAAATATGTTCAATAGAATCATAGTTCTATGGCATGCTGATGAGTGATAGGCAGAGAAAGCATTCCAGAGTAAACAAATTTGGGACATGATAAGTTAGACAAAGATGCTCCTGAAAATAGCTACTCGAACTCAGTGCCTCAAAAATTGTTTTTCCCCAGTCTATGAATATGTTGTGGGCAGTAGTGCTACTCCATGCCTTTCTCTCTACATTCACACCTTTCTTCCCTGAATGTTTTATTCCTTTTTGGTGTTTCTATTCTAAGGTATGTTGGACAGTAAGTGATTTTTTATTTTTACAATATGTTGAGATGGGGATGCCTGTCTGAAGGAATCCCTTATGTTGGTATAATTATATCCAGTAATACACACACCCCCCAAAGCTTTCCCAACAGTGGGAATTTTATAGAAAATTATTAAGTGGGATGTGGTATCTATTGCTTTGAATGGGCAAGTTTTCTGAAGAAAATAATTTGAATTGATGTGTTGTAATTTACCAATCCTTGTTGGGAATTTAGGTTGTATGTCATTTTTGCTGTTACAGAGGATTCTATAATACATATTTGCATGCAGTATCAGGTATAAAGGAAGGAAAATGGGATCTCTGGATCTCCTCTTCTTCTCTACAGCCTTCATCGAGGGACTCATCCATCTCCCTCTGATGATTCCTGATGTAAGGACATAGTAATGACAACTCCCGTGCCGTATCTCACCATTCCCACTCCTAGGCACCTTTAAGTGCTTGAAAAGTAAGATTTTTAAAAAGAAACAAAAAGCCAAACTTCTTTCTCCTGGATAAAATCCTAATTTCCAAACTCCAGTCTATCCTAATAGCCTTTATCCTATCTTTTCCTTCTCATCCTGTGTTTCAGTAATACCTTATGCACAAATGCCTTTCAAATCTTTTTTTTTTTTTTTTTTTTTTTTTAATATGTTTGGTACAGGGCCTATAGGGTCTCACTAAGTAGATCAGACTCATAGTGATTCTTCTGTTTTCAGCTTCCCAAGTGCTAAAGTTACAGGCATGTGCCACTGTGCCACTGTGACCACTCTCAGTCACTTCAGTGCACTGCGGGGTGGGTCCGGCAAGGCATGCCAGGGATCAAGCCCAGGGCACTGCGCTCTGCCTAAGCAGGCACTTTGGTCTGCTGAGCTATCTGGCTGCCACTTTTGAATTTTTTAACTTTTGCAAACATCGTTTCTCTACAGCAGTACTCTTCTTGGCCTGATGAGTATCCCTGGGAAGGTGCGTTAGACATGTAATGCTAAAATGAAGTAATGGGGGGTCAGGGAGATGGCTCAGTAGAATAAGCACTTCCCTGGCAAGTACAAGGGCGTGAGTTCAATCCCCAGCTCAATCAATCAATCAATCAATCAATAAAATGAAGTTATCATTTTCTTGCTCAGTGGTATTGTTTTGCAAATTGAGTCAAATATAAAGTTTCTCAGGAAAGATTGCCTTGTTTTTAAAAAAGAAAAATGTACATATTTGTTTTCATTTTATTCTAATGATTTTAAAATGTGCTATTTGCTTGAGGGTTGCTTTGTAGCATCTTTGTGGCAAATTTTACCAAATGTCCTACAATGTATTCTCTAGTACATGAATGTAAGGTTATACAAGGTTATATATGTATATCTCCAGTGGATCCAATGTAATAATTTGTGACTTAAATCTTCTTCATTTTTATATATTTAAAAAAAGTTGCTTTAGCAGTTACTTAAAGATCCCACATGCTATGGCAGCCAGGATGCACTGAACCGGTGACCCAGTCCATGTTTGATGGCACATGCCTATAATCCAAGCATGTTATCAATGAAACTGGAATGAAATGACAAAAGAAACCAGAAAAAACCACTAAATTCATGGAAATTAAACAGCACCCTACTCAGCAATCAATGGGTCACAGAAGAAATTCAACAAGAAATTCAGCAATATCTACAATTCAATGAAAATTCAACCACAACTTACCAGAATTTATGGAATGCGATGAAAGCAGTTCTTAGAAGAAAAATTATAGCTATGAACTCACATTTTAGGAAAACAGAACAGAAACAAACACCCTAATGTTGCACCTCTGACATCTAGAGAAAGAAGAGCAAACCAAACCCAGAGTGCAAAGATGGGAAGAAATCATAAGGATTAGAGCAGAAATTAATTCAGTTGAGATGAAGAAACAGTTCAAAGAATCCAAAAATCAAAAAGTTTGTTCTTTGGAAGACTAAATAAAGTTGATAAGCCTCTAGCCAACCTCATCAAAAAGAGGAAAGAAAAAATTCAAGTACATGCAATAAGGAATGAAAAGGGTGAAATCACCACAGACCCAGCAGAAATTCAGAAGATTATCAATAGTTACTTCGAGAATCTTTATGTTCACAGAATAGAAGACACAGAAGAAATGGACAAATTCCTGGAAAGGTACAAATTGCCAAAACTGAACCAAGAGGATATAACACTCTCAATAAGCCAGTAACAGTCAATGAAATATGAAACATAATAAAATGCCTACCGACAAAGAAAAGTCCAGGTCCTGATGGATTCACAGGTGAATTCTACAAGAAATTTATGGAAGATATAATCCCTACACTCCTCCAACTCTTCAATGAAATTGAAAAGGAAGCAGTCCTCCCAAAATCATTTCTGGAGGCAAGTATTATATTGATTCCAAAACCAGAGAAAGACACAACCAAAAGAGAGAACTACAGGCCAATCTCCCTCATGAACATAGATGCAAAAATACTCAGTAAGATCCTAGCAAATAGAATAGAGCAAATCATTAAGAAGATCATACACCATGACCAGGTAGGATTCATCCCAGGGATATAAGGATGGTTCAATGTTCAAAAATCTATAAATGTAATGAAATCTAAAAACCACATGATCATCTCAATTGATGCAGAGAAAGCTTTTGACAAAGTCCAACACTCATTCATGTTCAAAGTCCTACGGAAAATTGGAATAGATGGACTCTACCTTAACTTGGTAAAAGCCATCTATGACAACCCAAAAGCTAATATAATTCCAGCACTGGGGAAGCTGAAAACAGCAGGATCCCTCCTAGTCCCAGCTGCATAGAGAGACCCTGCACCAAAATACATAAATGGAAAAAAAAGTACTAAAAGAAAAATATTAAAATGCTTATGTGTAGTTGTATATTTTGATACTATGCTGTTGGGAATGTAAATTAATGTTTAGAAGTTTTATGTCTTTTGAGCCAATTGTTGCTTATCAGGGTGTTGTGGCCCTCTTGATTTCTAGTGTTTTTCTGTACTGTAGTCTTTTCTGATCAGCTTCGAGTATTTGGTCACTGAGCCTTTCTCCATTGCTAAACTTCAAACTTCCTGTGTCTTCTTCCTTACTTTTTATATTTATGTCATATAAACAGCATATAGATATATTTACTTATCAATACAATGTGAAAACCTCCTTTAATTGATAAATTTAGACTATCAAGGCCAATACAGGCTACATCATGAAGTCATAGCTAGTTTGGATTTAAAAGACTGTCTCAGAAAAATAGCAACAACAAAAACAATTTAGAACAATAGTTGGTATCACATTTTTATTTCTAACATCTAAGTTGTGCAATTTGGTATCACATTTTATGTTTTTCTGTTGTTTTTATTTTTTTCATACCTCTTTTTTATATTTTGGTTTTAAAAGTTAGCATTTCAAAAATGAATTTATAGAATATAGGTGTATCTTTAGGGAATTTTATGACTGAAATTATTTTCAGTTTGTAACATGTAACATGGATTATATTATTTCTCTTAATTATTTGAATTTTATACATTAGTTGTCAATTTCATTGTTTTCTATTTATCTAACAAATGTGCAGATAATTACCTCTGGTTAAAAAGACAGAAAATAGGAGCTGGGGAGATAGCTTGGTGATCTAAGTGCCTGACTAGAAAGCACAAGAACCTGGGCCAGACCCAGAACCTCAGCATACTTTGCCTGCCCTGAAACTAGGTATGGTGGCACCCAGTGCTGGGGAGGCTGAGGCAGGGCAATCTCTGTGAGTCTGAGCTGCATAGCAAGACTCTGTACCAAATAAAAGATTTTTTAATACAGAAAATATATTACCAATAATCCCAAAGTAGTCATTTACTTTTAACAATAATTGATTGAAAGAGATGTTAAACTTAAATAAAATAACCACCTCTTAACTGTACCCATTCTTCATTGGGAGATATATTCTTTCTCTGACAAAAGGATACTTATACTCTATTTGACATTCATGTTTAGCTTGTTTCCAATTTTGTTTTGTTTTCTTTTTTACCTTGATAACATATTTAATGTATTAAATTATTCTCTTCAGGTAAATTTCTAAGGGTGGAATCTCTGTGCTAAAAAAGAATCACTGTTTGTGACTTGTCATCATACAAGTGCTACTTGTAGTCTAGGAGTGCATTTATTTTACCAAAACCTTACAAACATCAAGCTGCCTTTTAAAATTTATTTAGTAATTCTTAACCTGAAAAACATCAATTTGTCATTGCTGTAATATCCTTTCCCTAATGAATACACACATACACATACACACACACACACACACACACACACACACACACACACACACACACACCCCACATATTTGTACAATATACATTTTGGTACATCATCATGTTTTTCAATACACATGCCAGGCAGTAATCTAAAATATCCTTATTTAAGCTCTTGTGCTCTGAAGAGATTTCTATCCCAAAAGGGAGAGAAATTAAAGTAAAAAGTGGCTATGTTTATAAACAAGCTGTCTTGAAACACAAGACTATTGTGATAACCTGCATGGTCTGTATTCTAAAATGTGCTGCTTAATAAATGCCAAGCTCACCAACTAACTGGGAGAAGACAGAGCAGTGCATTTATCCCTAGGTAGTCAGCAAGGCAAATTTGAATTCCTAAGCTCTACAATTGCTCTTTACCCAGCAAACCTATATGCCCTGGTCCATCTGAATGTTTGTATTAAGGATTCTATCCTTCTGGAGTATCACAGAATTCTAGCTTTAAAAAAAAACAAAAACAGATTTCTACTAGATCTAAAAAACATTTTCTCTCTTTATAAATGTATTTAATAATAAAAGAGAAACACATGTTCTTTTTCCAAGTACCATGTTAATTCAAAAAAGGCCTTTCAATAGATGATCTGTACACAAGGGCTCCAGATTACAAAGACAAAAAGTTAAATTGTAAATTATACAAGGGTGCTTAGGAGCAAACCTTAACGGGATAGTAATCAGAGATGCTAACCCTTCTGATTTGCTCTGTTTGCAATCTAGCATTCATAGGGAATGCTGTCTGGGAAGGCCTGAGCTAGTTTCATAATCTAACCACAAGGGGATGATTCAGATCTTTATCTTTATAAACCATACTCAAAACTTAGCTCTTTACTCACTTTCCTAAAGCCTGAGTGTTTTGAGTTTAGTGTTTTAAAAACAAGCAGGAGTCATTGTGTTTTAGTTTGGTTTGGTTTTCTCAATAGTGAAAACCAATCAACCCTCATGATTTCATCTACCTTTGGAACTTTTTCTGTCTTCTTGCCAAATTTATATGAAACCTGATGACCAAGGAACAGAGAGCTGTGTTTTTTTGGTAGAATGTAGAGAGGGGTACAAACCAGAAAGGATGAACCAGAAAGATATGCCACACACCGATGATGTGTCTGCCACTGGTGACTCACATAGAAAATTTCCAGTGTCTGAAAAGAGACTGTGAGTCCTCACGTGGAAATGTCTTTCCTCTCCTCCTTCTAGTGCTTTAGCCATCAACCTCACCTTGCTGCTTCAGTTAATAAAAATCGTGAACACAAAGGAGACCCCTGGCAGGACAGATCTCTCTGCTAGGTTAGAGTTCCAGATATCTTGTGATGAGTCATTTGAAGTGTTGTGGATATGTTAAGCCATATACACAGCTCATTGTAACATAATAGCATTTTCCAGGAAAATTATCCAGTAACCTAGACAGATGCAAACCTGTATCTAACACAGGCCAGAATCAAATATTTTTTCAAATAAAATATTTATATAATATTTGGAATTCCAAAATCCCTTTATAATTACTTATTAGCTAATTAATCTGCACTTTTTGGTACTTATATTCACATTTTAGAGATTATGTACAAAGGTTAAGTAACTTAACCTGAGGCTGTGGTGTGAATCAGTTCCCAACAATTCTGCATGAACTGGTATTAAACTGTACCAGTACAAATAACTTTGTCTAAGCCGTAGTGTTGTTTTTTTTTATATATATGCATGGGATACTAATGATCTGTGTTTTGCTGTTTTACAGAATGATTGTGAACATAAAATAAGGTAAAATAAAAGTCCTATCATGCCAAGTATAATTATATAATAGATTAAGGCAGAGGAATACAACAGCCTCATTATTTCATATCTAGAAAATACTGTTGGCTTGGGGATAGAGCAGAAAATGAGAGCCAACCTATATCTTACACTAATAAAACTAGGTCCCTCTTGTCCTCATTGGATTCTGTTTAGATTGCAGTACAGAAAGGAAGGAAAGTAATAATAAATTAAAGATTTAAAGAGTGAGAAATGCTAGGATGAACAAAATTAATATTAATACAACTTTAGGAACTCCTGATTTTAGCATAATGGTCATTATATGAACTCAAACAGTATTACAGTATGGAGAGAGAGGCTTAACATTCAAGAGCAATGGTTTAGTAGCTTGATTCTTCTGTCTTAACCAGTGGCCTGTGTCCTAGATCATGTACACCCGTGCTGTTCTGCCTCTTCCAATTCCCCTCATTTCACTGTCTGAGCCAAGCTTCAGAAGATGTGACCAGCACCTTGGTTGTCAGTGTCTCTCCACTGCCTGCCCACATGATGGTTACACTGATTCCTGCAGCCTTTTCCAGCCTCAGAGGTCCACACCAACCTTTTCTTCCAGTTTATCACTGTTGAATGTCAATGCCTCTTGTTTCCTAGAAAGCAAGAGTCCTAATACAAACAGTTACAGATACCAAACCATCAAGTTACCAAAGCATGTGTTCTTTTCTCCATGTTTTAAAACATTTTTCTTTCTTTCTTTTTAATGAGCACATAAAAGGAAAATTGAAGGATCAAGGAAACCTAAACACTGAAATGAACAATAAGGGGTAGATTAAAAATGAAGAGGTCCTAAGAACAAATAAAACCTTAGCAAAATGAGGAACAGTGTGGAAGACAGTCTCATTTGGAACAAGACCTGTGAATGGAAGTGGAGAGCCCAGGTCACATTCTGCTTTAAGAGGTAATAAATACAGTGGAATTTAAAAATTAAAGAAAAAAGAAAGAAAGACATAATTACTGCTCAGGTTAATTTTTAAAGTTATTAATAGCTTTTTAAATAAATAGATATACATATATACACATGCGTACACCTCACAGTGGGATCCCTAACAGCATAGTCTTCCTTTTCCAAGGAGTCCTTCAATAATTTGAAAGTTACTAATTCTCTCTTCCCTTTTTCTCTTTTATTAATAAATCCTACTTCTTTCAGTATTGAAATTATATATAAGAATGCCTTATACATAGTAACCATATTTGAGCTGTTACTTGCTGGATACTTAATTATGTGCCAAGTGCATTCCTTTTTAATTGCTGAGTAGTATTCCATTACATGCTTACAGTGTTTGTTTATCTATTCACTAATTAAAGGACACTTAGGTTGTTTCCAGGATTTTTGTTTTCTGGTAATTAATAAGTAAAGCTTTTTAAAACTTTCACATATATATTTCTTGTCAATGAAGGTCTTCAGTTAGCATTTATAAATACCAAGGTGAATGATTTGTGGGATGTATATTGAACCTAACTAAGAAACTTCTAAACTTTCTCAAAGTGAATATAACATTTTTTAATTGTTTTTTTAATAAATTCTGATGCGTGTGTTAGGGCAATCTTGCTGTGGCTTTAATTTACATTTAAGTAACGAGTGATGCTGAGTATCTTTTTCTTTGCTTGTTTGTCATCTCTGTGTCTTTGTAGGTGAGTGTCCTTTTGTTTGTTTGCTTGCTTGCTTATTGTATGGGGGGTTTTGTTTGTTTGTTTTTTGAGACAGGACCTGCCTAACTCAATAAATTTCCCAGGTTTGGCTCAATTTTGCAGACCTCCTGCCTCAGCCTCTCAGAGTACTAGCATATTAGGACACCTGTTTGTCACCAGAACAGAATATTCAACATCCACAACTAAGGGAGCAGATGTTTATTTCTGCTGGTATTTTTTTCAGTCTATGATTCAGAAGGTACAAGGCAGAAATGGCAGGATGAGAGGACCCGGTAGAGGAAAACTGCTCTTGTCATGGCAGACAGGAAGCACAGAGAAGAGAGTGAGTAAGAAAGGGAGGAGCCTGGATAAAAATACACCCTTCCGGGCACACCTTCTGTGACCCACTTTCTCTGACCAGGGCCCTACCTGTTGATGATGTAGTCAGCTATATTTGTGATCAGTGTATCACACTCACGGTATATATAGCACCAAGTTACCTGGCACCTAGCATCTGTCCCAAGTAAGCAAATGTTCATGTTCTGTGTCTACTTAAAGCACTGATCCTTTAAATTCAAGACTAATCAGTTCTGTAATAAGCTACCTATAAAGTTTTGCTCTGTATTGCCTCAGTCATTTCTATAGGGAGAATGATGATTTCTTTCTTGGAAGTGATGGTTTAGGTATTGGGTATTGTGTAAGTTAGGGGAGTGACAGAGAAGATGTATCTGATTTGGCCTTTCAAGTTACTGGGTGATAGTAGAGTAATAACTCAAAGGAATGTGTTAGAACTTGTGCCTTCCCCAGGGCAACCTCACTATGCTACATGATTTCTCCTTCCTCAAAAGAGCCATGAAACAGTAAGCCTCCCTAATTGAAGTGTCCATTTCTTCCTCCTGTGTTCAGTCTGCCCAGGAAATTGTTTCTGAATAGAGAAGTGAAAGAAAATGGGATTATTTGGTTTTCTCTCACTATTAAGCAAAGGAAAGAGGTGAGGGCCTCATACATAGTGTTTGCTCCCATTTCAATGTAAACCAAGCTCTTATGATTAATAAGAGAGGGCATTCACTTGGTGCTTTTAAGAGATGGCTCATTGTGAAAAGGCCCAACCCTTTTTCTCTGTGCTTCCTCCCTGAAAGCAGTCCTGACAGAAGCTATGCAAGTCATCCTGTTTTCTATTAACAGTGATCTCAACTGTTTGTTTTAAAGAGTTCACAACCCGAAAGCAACATTTTCATGTATAAAAGCATAGCATAAACTAAGCCTTTGGAGAAAGTTTCCCTGGTAAGATCAAATTAATCTTTTTGTAATAGGTGGGAATCTCCTATAAGTGACATTGATATTGTCTTAAAAGGAAGAAACCTACAGATAGCCACCTTTCCTCATACATGATACATTCAAATAAAAGATCAGCTGATGAATGGGAAGTACAGATAGAGGGAAAGAATCAGAAGAGGTGATTCTATGGCACCATGGTTAATTGCCTGAGAAATCCTACCCAGAATAGACTGTAAAGGAGTTTGAGTAACCCTAATCATGGGTGGTAATGAGTGAATAGGGAGAATATTCACAAGCACAGCTTGTCTCCCATACTGGTAACAATTCTTAATCATATCAAATGGCAATATGAGTAGAAATGATATATTATTGACTTCAGTTTTCCATGGCAGAAAGGGACTTCAAGCAGTAGTGAATAAAAAAGTATCATTGGAGCCCCTTCAGCAAGAACAGTTTCTTATACGTGCTCCATGTTATACCTAAGATATCTGATAGTCAGATAGTGAAGTTACACCCAATTCTTATGTTGTAGGGTAATAATAAGCTATTCTTCTGGAGGGTTAACAACATAAATTTTCAGACCAAAAATTAGAGAAATAGAAGGGCTGAAAGGACACCAAACAGTTTGGCCCTAGACTTTCAAGGTCAGTGAAGACTCAGGACATAGGAGAACCTGTACTATAACATCATGCAACTCAGTTATGTCCCAAATTTTCTGATCAAGGAGATTATGGGGCCACAGAGCAATGTGATCAATGATGTGGAGTGTGCCTAAGGAGAGTCACATAGAGAGAAAACATGTCAGGCTTTCACAGAGAGCAAATTGGTCAAGCAATGGCTGTGACTCATCCACATGGCTGACACTAACAAAAGATCTGCAAGGTGTGGTTCAGGGTTACAGGTTAAATCCTGAGGGGACTTAACTGACCTTATCAGATACAAAAGATACATTTCTTGTTATATAGGTCTTGCTTTACCATCCAGGAGAAAAGTATAAAAATGAGATACATAAAATAAAGCCATATTAATATCCTGAGCTGTGAAAGACTCACGTCAAAAACTTCTGTGGATACCCTACTATTGTGGACTGCTAGACTATGTTGGATTGTTTTGCTGAATTCACATACCTATAGTATTTAGATGCCAATGGAATACCCATATCTGACAGGACTAAACAAAAAAAGGGGGATATAAAGGAAGGTCCATTCTGTGTCTGTATATACAATATAGTTAGGACAGATGTATATCTACTTTCACTTAAATCAATGAGAAGAAAGATTTGTTCTAATAGTGTTTGGACAGATATCCTGTCTGTATCTTGTAATATGGATAACCACTAAGAAGGTAACAATGCACAAGGTATTAACTATTGAAACTGTCCTATTAATCAGCTTTAAAACTGTCTTACTGCTATTTGTTTCTTAAAATAAAATAATAAATAAATAAAACCTAAAAAAAAGAATAGTTTCTGTTCCAAGAGCTACCTAGTCTACAGAGAAAAGCCAATTTCTCCTTCTTTTAGTTCATCTGGGTCTCAAAATACCATAAGTTCGATTGCTTACAAACAACAGAAATCTATTTCATAGTTATAAAGGCTATGGAGTCCAAGATCAAGGAAGGTGTCTGGTAAGGGTCTACTTTCTAACTCGTGGTACTTTCCTTCTGTATTCTCTACCATTTCCCTGTGTAGTAAAAGGGGACCAAACATTGGTCCCATTCATGAAACACTCCACTTCCATGATCTAATCACATCCCAAAGGCCCTACCACCTAATAGTATCACATTAAGGATTAAGATTTGAACATATGAATTGTAAAGAGATACATATATACATAGCACACTTTGAAGTCTTCCTATCAGACAGTACCATCCAGAAGTCTTTATAAGACTCACTACAGAGGTTATAAGGCAGCTTGTTGCTCCACCTTTTCCCTGAAAGTTGAGGTTGAAGCTGCATATTATTTCTAAGATCCCCAAACAAATAGCTATTTGATATGTTCCAGAAATGTAGTCAGGAGGAGTATTTCTAGTTGTTTAAATTATCTTTTGCTGTATTATCAAGCTATCCTACTTTAGCAGTTTAATCAACAGCCATTTTATTTGTCCACTTTTATAGGTCAGAAACTTGATCAGAGGTAAGTTAAATGGTTTTACAGGTTGTTAGCTAACATCTCTCATGAAGTTGCGATCAGATGACAACTGGGAGTAGGAATAGCTTCACTTATAAATCTGGTGTCTTGGTAGACTTATACATACCAGGTAAGCACTCTTCCACAAAGGTACATCACCATCATCACCCCCTTTTTTAGTATTTTATTTTGAGGAAAGGTCTTATAAAGTTGTCCAGGCTGAGTTTGAAATCAAAATCTTACTGCCTCAGCCTCTTGAGTGTTTGGGATTATAGGCAAGTCCCACCACACCAGATGACTGATTGATTGATTGATTGATTGAGACATAGTCTCACTATGTACTTCAGGCTGGCCATGAACTTGCTTATGTGACCCAGGCTGGCCCCAAACTAAAGTAATCCTGCCTTAGCTTCCCTAATCCTAGGATTACAGGCCTGCATCACCACACCCAGCCATGACTTCTTAATCATTACACTGCGCTGAGTGACACCACTCCTCAGTGCATAATTCATACTATTCTGCTACTGACAGAGATCTCTGACTTAGCTTGCAGTTTCTTGCCTATTACAGTAATGCTCTTCTCCTCATAAGCAGCTGCTTCCTCCACCGAGGCTAAGGGTTATGTTGACAGAAATGTACATATTATATCAGACAGAAACAATCTATATTTTAGCAGCTCTCTAGACATCATTCTCTGATTCATAGGGATGAGAAAATTTAGATAAGAATGTTTAGAATCACAAATCATTTCATGATTTTCACAGACTTCTCATTTATTGACAAGTTTTCGTTACTGTTCGGCCAAGCCATTTACTACCATGACTTTTGAAGTATCTGAAGTTATCTTTTGAAAACTTGAACTCAGTTTTCCTTGAATGAATATTTTGTCAATACATAATGATGTTCCATTTTCCATTATTCCTTTTATATGATCACATTTAATGACCAGATTCATCTAAAAATTGTATTTATTTGCTGGAATTTCACTTGTTTGCTGGAATTATATGATAATGTTCTTTGAAGTTTTGTTTTAATTATTTTGTTTCCCAAAAAAAAAGCCATCTTATCTTTTCCCATAAAAAAGCAGATACTTTTATATTGGCTTGGCCTGTCTGTCTCTCTCTGTGTATAGCTGAAACCTTCTTTACTTGGCAGTAAGATTTCAACAGTGAATATTCCAACCAGTTAAGCAGAAGTTATACCCACCCAGACCTAACCTCAGAAGGTAGACAGTATCACTGTCACCATATTCTCTTGAAATAAATTCTAGGACTAACCCAGATTGAAAAGGTAGGGAAATGGACTTCTGACTCTTGATAAAGGGGTGACAAGGTTAATTTACAAAAGAAGACATGACATGGGTGATACTGTTGCAGCCATCCTTGGAAACACTCTCTTTCACAGGTTTTCTAACTGTGCTCTGCTAGGAACTTATATGGATTTAATTCAGACCTTATGTGCTGCAGTTGAAATTCATGTCTTTTTGTTCACTTTATAATGAAGATGGAAAACAGGGGAGCTGCCTTCCATTCATCCATAAAAGGCTGATTATCCAGTGAGCTTGGGTTCTGTTACATTTAAGTAAGATCAGAAGTTGTGAAAGAAAAACCTAGAAGGATATAAGATACAAATTTTTGGTCCAGTCCTACATTATCATCTTAAGTCAAGTACATTAGTATTATTATTAAGTTGAAAGCATTTTATTATTCACACAGGGATTTTCAGTTCAGTTAATATGCTTGATACTGACATTTGATTTTTTTTAATTGCTGTCCTTTTATTCCCTTCTCAGTACTGGCAACTGCAAGTCCTTTTTATAGGGCTGTTATTTTCTAGGCCTATTCTATTCCTGTGTGTGTTGGAAACTCAGGTTTATCTTTATTATATGTTAGTAATTAAATCTCTACAAAAAGTCATAAAGTAGTCTGCCCTGCCCCAAAGCACTGAAACTGTAAAGACTAAAAGTTGAATTAGGCAGAGAGAAAAACTTGCATTGACAGCTGACCAATACCATCACACTCCTAGAAAATACTGCTGTGATTCCCTCTATCTAGACATGTTTCAGGGTGCTGAGGGTAAAATGCCACCTTCCTGTACAAAGACACACCAACCAGACCCTTTCAACCTACATGAAACAGCATTCGTTTTGATACATCAAAATAGATGTATCAAAAGGGACTACTAAAGAGATGCCCTGAGCATATTCCAGAGCAGTGGAACCTTCTTTTTCCATCTGAACATACCTGAGGGATTCCACACTTTTACCAGTGTCAGAGGCTAGTGGCTCATTAGGGCAACTACTCTTAGAGAGGGCTATGTGGTTTGGTAGAAGTCCACCATTGAGAATCACCAGGATAAAACTTCAAGCAGTGTAAGATAACACTAGGTGACAGAAAAAGCCAAAGAAAAAGAATAAACCAAACTGGTACATATTCTCCTAATTCCTTCTCACAGCCTCTAAGATTCACAAGACAAAACATACTTTTTGCAAAATCATAGTTGTTTCTGAGAAATCCAAGATTATATTGCCTCACCATGTATCAGATTTACAGTGAAAATAAAGATGTATGATAAAAATTCATAATTCTGCCGACCACCTTGCAGTAACCTCACAAGGCCTGATACTCCATGAAAATTCCACCTTTGGTGGATATGGCATAATATTCCAACTTAAGCAGGGACAGTCTTTGTTCTTATTATGGCTTCACACAGTTTGAGGCACATGGCAAGCATTCCTTGTAGACATTCATTAAATGGTGAATAAATAATATGCATGTGCAGCAATAATAGGATCCAGTCTTAGTCCTAAGAATGAGCAAGACTTCTCTAAAGACTTTCCTTTCCCTGACATTACAGCTTTAGCAGAAGAAGAGGACTCATTTTTCTACCTCAGTCTCTCATTGGAGAATACAACATACTTAGGGATTAAGTTTTAGGACTAGAAAAAGGCCCTTGGAAATCAATTAGCCCCAAAATTCATTTTATTGGAGAAATTAAGTCCAGAAATACTACTTTTGCCAGGATCAGCTGTCGATGTGTCTGTAATTGAGCCCTATAAGGGAACGTGAAAACTGGCCCATAAGGAATGAGTCTTGGAGATTGCAGGTGCCCATGTAATTGGTGTGGATAAGATACATTTCAGGAAGAGAAAGAAGAGAATAAACCTGCTAGTACTTTCCAGGTCAGTTCTGGCTAGAGGAAGCCATGGTTGCCTGTAGAAGGAAGGAAGTTTTATCTTTATCTTTTACAGTTACTTTGGATTCAGCTTAATCAGCACCAAGTAAGTGCTAAGCAAAAGCAAAAACATTTTGAGGAAATACATTTGTAAACAAGTGTTGCTCTCTTGTAAATCATCCTAATGCTCAACATTCCACAATTGGATGCCCTTTGGGGATATATGTGTGCTTTCCTGTGGGAACAAGGACAAAGATTGTGAAGTTCCTGCCCCACCACTGAAGATCTATGTTCCTTACTGCTTTGTACCCCTATCTACTCAAATCCCCTCCCCCTAAAAAAAATCTCATTAACAGTGCAGACCAAGCTCCCAAGGGCACTGTCCCTAGAGAAGTCGTGCACACTAACTTGTTAGAGGAGGCATCACCCCCTCTGGGATGGCTGCCAGAAAACTGCACAACCTTATGGAAATTGTAATGATTCAGGGCCTCTTTGGGGAAGGTAGATATCCTGGAAAACACCTGGTCCCTTAGCTTTGAAATAGATGGCAGATTAGGAGAGGGGGGAATTCATTCTATAAATATATATATTAGGTAACAGTTGTGTCAGGCACTGTGCTACGAAATCCAGTATGAACAAATTATGTGCCCAGCATGTGCTAGGTGTCTAGCATAAGTGGAATGGTATCACTGTTCACTGCTCTTCCTTCTAGACTTTCTGTGGTGATCCCTATCTTGCTTCACAATGACAGACTCATTATTTAGTATTAATGGAAGTTAATCATATGCCATTGTGTAAAAATAGTGCTTTGATTGACTTAAATATAGGGTCTCATGACTTAATATATAGGAATCTGACTCCATTTAAATTATAGACTCCTTGAGGGCATAAGCTTTATCCCCTCCTTTCATAGTAGTCCTCATAGTATTTCATGTAATGCTGAATGCAGAGAAAATACTCAGTGAAGATTGATTATTAGCATGCCTAAAAAATATTCAGAAACAACCCAGGAAGGACTAGGAAGGAGGCTGGCTGCAGGCAAATGTTTAACATACAGAAGAGCAGCACACCCCGCAGATGGCAGCTGCAGATAACCACCAAAAGAAAGTTATACTATTTATGACACTTTTTAAAAATGTATGCCTACGTAATTTATGCATAGCACCATTAGATTCATCATATTTGAATGCAACGAGCCACAAAGTAAAGATGTTATCACTGAAGACCAGGACTCAATAGCATATAGTTTAAACAAAAGCAACTCTTTGGGATGGCCCTTGGTAAAGAAAAAAATGTATCAGATGCATCCAATTGTATTTTTAGAGCCCTAGCCTCAATTTTAACACTCAGAATACAGGTTACAGAACTAGTTCTCTAATGTAGACCTAAGGCTTACTTCAGTAAATGGTATAATGATCAGAAATATAACCAGGGCCCAATTTTAAAATAAGCCACTCATATTTTGCTTTCTCCTGTAAACACATATTTGCACTGGGTCTTTGGCTTGAAACCTATCTTGCTTTTAGAGAGGAATGCTCTTACTTCCTATTAGCAGGACCTAAAGTAGAGAATTTTAGGGAAGTCCTGGAAACACTAGACCTTGTTTCTTTAGAAACCTAAAAACTTGAGAAAGGTTTTATTGGAGTGGGAAGCAACAGGATAAACTAAGGAACATTTTGTTAAATTCTAGTAAAAGCTCACATTTGATAAAGGGAGCAACAATTAAATATGCTAAATTATTTCATGTTGCCTCAGGGAACAAGATGATATCTAACTCCTATGTGTTCATTAGATAAAAGAGATTCTAAAGAATAAAGAGAAAAAACCATGGTTACGAGGTTAAATCCAAGGAAATGGTGCTTCTTAGTGTTTGGATAGTGATAGTGGAAGATAACTAACAAGAGAATCACAGAAGTTCTGGTCTGTGGGTGGTAAGGTACAGGGTGCAGGCCAAGGTCAATTTCATTCTGAGGCGTAGGGCTAAATCTTAGGAACTAGAAAAAGGCTTAAGATGAGACCAGACTTCTCTGGTTATTTTATAGTTTGCTCACCCCTTATTTATTCCATTTAGGAAGACTGAATTTATGTAGCCAGTGAGATATTTTTGTATCAAAAATGAGAGTATATTTGAAAACATAAACAGTATAGCACTGTCTAAAGACAAGTTAGTATTCTCAAGTGTTTCAGGTATCTTCAACTTGTCCTCATGACTTTCATTATATTTATGTGATTGAGGAATAGGACAAAGGAATGGGATTTTATGATAGAAGGCTGTCATTGTTATCAGAAGCCTAAAGCTTTTTGTTGAGTGAGGTAGTCCTTCTAGTATTTCTTCCAGATGTTCTGTTTGAATATTTCTACCCCAAAACACTCTGATACTTACTAATGGGGCTTAAATTGACACACCGCTCTGTAGGTAAGTTTATTAATGAATGTTAAATGTTTGACAGAATTCTGCTTCTAGTAATTTGTTATCATAATTATTTCTAACATTTGTTGAGTACTTACTGTGTGAACACACTGTTCTAAGTGCTTTGTGACAGCTCATTCATTCTGCATGGCAACCTAGTCATAAAAATGTACCAGTATTCCTGTTGTATACGTGACAGAATTGAATTGTCCAGGATCACAAGGCTGGTAGGTAGAAAAGCCAGGAGTCTAACTTAGATGGTTTAGATCCCAAGTCAACACTTACACTGTGCTGTATTATAACTTGCACTGTTTTCTAAAGAAACACCTAAAGAAATATACAAATAAATGTTTTCAAGTATTTTCTTCAAGGCCTTGTATAATAATAGGAATTGATTGGGAAAAAAACTAAACTATCAGAAATTGTTCCATTTTATTTGGTATATAGCCATTAAAAATACTGTGGAATATTTAAAATAACTAAGTTAATATATGTGTATGTAAAAGACATTAATTTTTGGCAGTATTATAATTTGCTCTATTTTGGTGAAAAAGAAAAACTGTTAAAGGACAGAGTTTAGATTTTTGACATGATTTTTATCCTGAGGAGGTGATATTATAGATGCTAGTTTCCCACTGTGTTCTCTTAAATTAAAGGCATTCTTCTTGAACCTTTTTTTACAAAGATTATATATTATTTTTATGAAGAAACTTAACAATAAAGTTATATCATTTGGGGGATGATCAAAGTACACAGTAGTACAACTCAAGCCAGGTGTAGTGCACCCCTGTAATCCCAGAACTTGGGAGGCTGAGGCAGGAGGATCATTGTGTATTAGAGACCAGTCTGGGCTACAGAGTGAGTTCAAGGCTACCTGAAATGCATAGCAAGACCCTGGCTCAAAAAGATGGGGGAAGAGGAGAGGGAGGAGGGAGAAGAAAAGGAAGAGGGAAAAGGGGAAGAGAAAAAGTAGAACTCATTGCACTCTTACCTGCATTTCCATTTCACTCTGCTTCAGCACATCCTACTAATGAATAACTCTACAGTTTTTCTTCATTTTGTACATCAAGAGCTTTTTGTTAGGTAGGGTATAGTCACTATGTTGAAACCCCACTGTATGTCTCTTGCATTGTTTGGCCTCAGAACTTCCACAAATAATTGATGTTCTATTCTGGTAGATATAAAACATTTAGGCCTCTTTCTATATCAGGATCTGGTTTACTGACATAATTATCCACTCCGTTATAAAGGACAAACAGTTGGAAGAATAGAAAAAATATGTATCACACTTCTTGTGTACCACAAACATTAAGCACAGTTCAGAGAAGGGATAAATCTTAGAAATTGACAATAATTCAACGAGATTTGCTAGAAGAATTGAGAACTTAAGCCAACTTTTGAAGATGATAAGGAAATTTTATTGTCTGAATGGCATGAAATGTTACAGGTTTCCTTAATTCTGCTTCCAAGATTCTATTCTAATATTTAAAGATGGATTGAGTCAGTGTGATTTTGAGCAGTTTCTTGAATTAATCTGTACCTCAGTTATCTTACATGTAAAATAGGCAAAATAATCATATCTTTCTCTTAGGATTATATTAAATCCCAAGAAACTGTACCAATAAAGCATTTTATTTGGTACTGGCAATCATTTCTTCCACTTGTGTGTGCTTTTCTGGTTCTTAGTTACCCTACTGAGTCTGCCTCATTGACCTGGGCTAGCACTTAATATAATGCAGGTCTATTTGCTTGCTCTCAAACTGCCAACTATAATACAGTGCCATGCTTGCTCTTTTAGCCTCCATATGGTTCTCAGGCCCAAGTGTCCATATATTCAGACACTTGGACTCATGGTTCAAGACAGAACTCACAGTGAAAGACAGGAACCTATTTTTTTTTCTCCAAATCTAGACCAGAGGTTTGAACACAGGTTACTTACTGCTGGGACCAGAGGTTGACCTCAGAATGCCCAAACTGAAATTAAATGTCCCACCACTACTCCGACACCATGGCTATTTCATTTCCTGGCTCAGTTCTTTGTCAGAGTCAGTCCCTGAGCATTTCCAAGGTCTGTACACTGACTCCTAACTGATTCTTACAAGTAGCCATCAGCTGCCTTCCTCATGTGGATTACCTGGGCTTTGCTGCTTTAGTGGACAAATCCTTGCCAACTGTAGAAACAATGAGCTTCTTTAGCACCCCTGTCACTGCCATAGGGTAACCAGAGACAGAATGACTCTTTTTCCAAAGGTGACTTTGCTGGCCAGCACCTATCACCTCAGTCTGGGCTTCCTGACCACTTTTTACAATTGTTTTGGATCAAGTAGAGCACTCTGGCCTTTTCTGGTTATAGAGGTCTCTTTGTTTCTTCATCAGCACAGGCCTTTCACAGGCATATCTTGGCTTTGGAATCCTAGAGAGCTTTAACAAACTTTAGCAGAATATCTTTTTTTTTTTTCCTACTCTTAAGCATAAAACAGTGAATCATAGGAATAAATGATCTTAGGTCATCTGGTCAGTCTCCTGAGTCCAACTACAGAGTGTTTCCATTAGAACATGGTCTAGATTTTGTCCAGTCTCTGTTTAAATGTCCCAGATGTTGGGACATCATCTTCTCTCATTGTAGCTCAGAGAACAAGGTATACTGTGTTTCTTTGAGGCCTTCTTTCCCTTTCCTACTACCCTGTTACTTACACCATCTCATGTAGCAAGCCCAAGGGACAGTGTCACTCATCCTCTCAAGAAGTATTACTTCAGGATCCCCTTCATAACAAGCCAAGATCAAGGACAAAACAGGTTTGTGCTTCACCTGTGGGCCTAGGTTGTCTGAAAAATGGAACCAGGTGCACCTCAACAATTATGCTGAATTTGGGGCTTTTGCAGGCTTCTGGAGCACTGACTGATTCCTCTCATATCACCAAATTTCTTTTCCCTTCTATCTCGAACCCCAATGTAATATTTTCAGTTTCATTCAGAACTGTGAAAAGGAACTGTTTGTTTGACTATGAGTTTCCCTTTTTTTAACTACCCCCACCCCAAACCCATTGCTCTCTTCCTCCCAAAGAAGAAAGAGGAAAGCGAGCCACAATAATACTTCTGTAAATTTATGGCCACTCTGTAATGTTTAATCACAGCTACGTGACTGGGGGCTTCAGAGCGGGTGTACAAGTTCAGCGCAAGGTGAATCTTGTCTGAGATAATCTGAAAGTTCATTCAGAGGTGAGGGCAGCAGCCTCTTGCAGACGGGTGAGGTTAACAGGAGGTCACCTGCTTTTTTTTTTTTTCTTCCCTTCTGGTCTTCTCCCCTATAATGTGTAAACAAAAGGAAAATGTAACTTCCAATGAATTTGGCATATGTTGTGCTCACGCTAATCTTAGCCAGGCCAACTGTAAACAGTCCAATATCCTGTGGCCGAGCCTTTCCACCCATTCTTCGTCTTTTGGAGAGCATAAAGAAAACCCAACAGAAAGCAAAGACTAGCACCTTATATAGTCAGGCCCTGTAACTGACCTCAAAAAGCCAAACTACAAAGGAGAGGGAAAAGTGTTTGCTGGGACACATTTAGGACCATGTTAGGACACCAGCATCCAGCAGTGCTTTCTCACAGTCAAGAGTCAGCATACTTTTATTGAGCACTTTCTCTCCCCACTTACCAGTGCTAAAAACTAAAAACTAAGGGTGAGTCACTAAGTGGCTAAAAGGTGAGAACATGTGTGATCTGGCCTTGGAGATAGGAAGATGAAGGATTTGCTTCTATCCAGAGAAAGGTGAAGGTAATATCTACATAGAGTTCTCCCAGAAGTTCCCTTCCATGTAATATTCTGTGCAGTGTCCAGTCCATTAGCAGAGATGCCCCTAAGCTAGAGAATTCCAGAAGCACTAGAGGCAGTATGTAATACTGTGAAGCCCATAGCCTGAGTCTCAACAGCTTACAGATGATCAGTAGTCCCTTGATAATTCTTTTTTTTTTTTTTTTTGGTGGAAGTGGGGATTGTACTCAGGCCCTTGTGCTTGCCAGGGAAGCACTTATTCTACTGAGCCATCTCCCCGGTCCCCCCTTGATAATTTTTTACCAACACTTATTTGCTACAAAATCCATACCTTGGCAGTCAACTGCTGGGCCAGTACAAACATAGATGGGGGGAAACATATCTCTTCTGTACCTGTTGGATATGTGGGATTATAATTAGAACTCCAGTACCTGGAACAGATAATTGCTTAGTGAATTATCACTGGCAGGTATTAAATCTCAGACTAGCTTCTAGAATGTGAACTTTTTTTACTCTTCAATCAGTATAGGATCATTTAGTTGCTGTGAGCTACTAAAGGAAATAAGGTATTGTGTGACCAGGATACTGCCTTGAGCTGAGTGGAACTCCTGTTGTGTTGGGCTTTGTGCTGCCCTGCCTCAGCTATACTTAATTCTACCATGGGCCCAGACCTGTTCCAGACAGAAACAGCAAAAAGATCCTGCTCTTAAAGAACTTAAAATCTTCCTGAAGAGGAAAAACATAGTTATACAAAACAGACTATGATAGTATCAAATGAAATATTTTTTAAAGATTCTTAGGATCACGTTAGACTGGTGAAGATCTGGACAGGACAAAGAGGAAAAAGAAGGCTTTTGTAACTGTGAAGACAGCATGAGTGAGGGAATAATTTTGTGAGGGCAGGAGCGAGCTTGTTTGTGCTGGCCGCTGTCATCACCCTCTCATCTCATCACTAAAATTTGAGGAGCATTTATTGTATGGCAGGTGCCATGCTGAGTATTTTACCAAACTAAGTATTGTTTCTACTTTAAAGAAAAGTTGCTTGCTTGCTGATTGACTGCTGCACCCGGGAAGAACATCTTGGATTTTCCTCAACTCCACTTCTTTTTGTAACTCTAAAGATTTCCTGACTACTCCCAACCTTCTGCCTCCACTAAAATGTTTGTTTATGAGATCCATAAACGGGATAGGAGGTAGAAAGGCATTGGAAGAATTTAGTTGCTAAGGAAAATGTCTTCCAGTTATAAATAAGGCTTTTAACCAGGTGGAAAGGACTAGACAAAGGGACTGTCTAAAACAAGATGATGATAATTCCCCACTATCACATTCATATGAACTTTTGGGTGACTTTTTACAGACATGCCAAGATCTCAGGTAAAAGATAGCTGTTTCTCTTACAGCTTGTTCCTTGTATTTAAACTGTGGGTGGTCCCTTTACACATAAAAAAAAAAAAACCCCACATATGATCTGGCCCTGATTAAGGTCCATGAAAGAACTCTGCTCTCGGGGAACAAGCCACATAGACAAATGCTAATCTGGAGAATATCCATCTGGCCCTGACTTACAAAGAATATGGATATGATGGCTCTGGGAATGGGAGAAGGGAATTTCATCTTGTATGAGAGCCAGGGCCTCTGGTCCACATTACATTGAAGCAAAAGTGAGATCAACTCCTATTGCTGTAAAGTTCACAGAGGTCAGTATTTAGTTGCTTTTTTAAATT
>PVKA01005879.1:39338-68550 GCA_004027165.1 Ctenomys sociabilis
TTTTTTTTTTTTTTTTTTTTTTTTTTTGTCTTTTTGAGACAGGGTCTCACTATGCAGTTCAGGCTGGCCTTAAGCTCACTTTGTAGCTCAGGCTGGTCTCGAACTCACAACAATCCTCCTGCCTCAGCCTCCCGAGTGCTGGGATTACAGGCATGCGCCACCACGCCCGGCTCTATAAGGATTTAAGATCTCACAGCAAACCATGTTTTAGTCACTTCCTTATGACAGAGACATAACCAACACCCACAATTTAAAGGAGAAGTTAATTTGGCTCATAGTTTCAAACTTCTCAATCTGCACACATGATCAGCTAGCTCCAAGGAAAAAATAGCATGGTGGAAGGTTCTGGTAGAAGAAAGCTATTCACATCATGGCAACCAGAAAGCAGAGAGTGAAGAGTGGGAGCTAGGGAGGGAAATATACTCTTTCAGGTCAGACCTTCAGTGGTCCACCTCTTCTATGCAGACCCCACATCCTAAAACACTTGCAGCTGTGGGTGGAGTAATCCACTGATGAGTGTAGCATCTCCATGGTCCAGTCACCTTTCAAACGCAACCTCTGAAAACATGAGGCTTCAAGGGACATTCTGGATCTAACCCTACTAGCACGTGGAGATGATAAACACAAGGATCTAATGTTGAATAAACACTCCAGTGCCATCAGAGTAAAGATTTTATTGCTTTGACCAGCCAGTTTCTACAAAAGTTAGAAAATTAAGCTATCTTATGCAGAGTAAGAGTAGAAATGATTCTGCCTCTAATATCTGAGAATACATGGCTAGAAATATGTAATATGTACACAGCAAAATCATGATAACAGTCTTCTTCAGGAAGACTCCAAGAAGGACAAAGGAAACAGTGTATTTCCCCTGTGTTTGTGTTATTTTTTTCAAGCAAAGGAGCAATAGGAAGTAAATTAAACATATCATTGACATTTATCCACTAAGGGTAACATGAATTTTATATCCTTTTTTACTTTGAATTTTTTAATTTTAAAACAATAAATTCCTTTGTGTTCCTTTGCCTCCCTAGGCATTAGAAGATTTTAGCTCTCCAACAGCTAATTAAATTGCATTGTGTAGCAGACAGATCTTTCTAATGCTTTAGGTTCTAACTAAGTCTAGAACCAGGGAGATAGCTCAGTAGAATAAGTGCTTATCTGACAAGCACAAGGTCCTGAGTCCTGAGTTCAATTCTCAGTACCACAAAAAAAAAAAAAAAAAAAAAAAACCAACTAAAGTCTAAGCCATAGTAGCTGGGCCATAGTGAATTCTCCTAGACCTCAGTCTACTCCTTTGTTCACTGCAGTTCATTACAGTCTACCATTTTAGTAGCCTTGTTCCTTTTCAAGTCCTGAAAACTATTCTCTGTCCCATAGCTGTTTATTTCCTAGAAGGAACTCATTAGATTTAGAATCTTAGAACTGGAAGGGATATTAGATATTTGATTTCAATAAAAGTGAGTTTTAGAGAAGTCCTGAGTTATAAGATGGCTAGCAATAGGTCCAGGGGTACAGTGCTGGTCATCTGTCCTCTGTTTCAAGAATCTGAAGCCTTTCTAGTCCCAAAAGAGTGTTCATTTTGGGCAACAAAGGAACTCAGGATGACTAAAGGTAAGTTTCCTAACCAAGGGACAGGCAATGTGGAACAAATTAGGGTATGAGATATTTTTTAAATGCCAGGCAAAATTCAAGCAAAAAATTGTCCCATATAGAGGATTCTTAATGCCTCAAAGTTTTGCCATTATAATTTCTGGCATGAGGACAGTTTTAAAAATTAAACTCTGATAGAAAAAGAAAGACATTGATGGAGATGGAGTAGAAAGAGGCTGTTGTCCAAGGATTTAGGTAATTTCTAAGATTTTACTGTTTCTTCAAGCTATGACTACATTTATTCATTGAAACCTGCCACAGGTCTTGCCTCTTATCTGTAAAAATTCAGTGAGCAAAGACAAAGGGATAATCAACACATTCCTATATACACATGCACACATGCACATGCATGCGTGCGCGCACACACACACACACACACACACACACACATTTACAAATAATCTACATCAAGATGCATCACTTACACTTGGCCACAATACTTACCAAGCACACATATACTGAGTATAGATAGATAGATAGATAGATAGATAGATAGATAGATAGATAGATAGATAGATAATTAGATAAATAGACCTATATAGGTGTGCCTTTGAATATCTGACAACTAAACATGGTGTTGAGCATAGGTGTAAGGTTATCTTACCTCTAAATTAGTACCCAATAAAATCATCTGGAAAATATGGAAATGCCTGTCTCCCTGAGGGGGTGTCTCAGTGTGGTCTTGTAATTGTTGTCAGAAGTTATTGATGTGGTATGTATATGTACCAGTTCCCCAATTGAATGTAATTATTAGGTATTACGAACATATACTAATAAAAAGGATCCTGGCAAGTGCAAGTGCCTAAGTTTAATTCCCAGTTCCACAAAATAAATAAATAAATATAAAAATAAAAAAGAGACACATTAGCATCTGTGTGGGGGACTCAGCTCTGCAATCTAATACCTGCACAGGTAGCACCACTCTTTCTTCCTTTCGTAAATTCTGTTGCTTCTTAAATTTCACTTGAGTTGCTGCTGTGCCCTTCTTTAAGGTTATTCTAGCTTTAAAATCTAGCTAAAATAAAATTCTAGCTAATTCTTTAAAAGGTTAAGAAAGACCTTATCACATTCTGAAAGTTGCCTCCTAACAAGATTTAAATATGGTCCACAGTTTGGACTTCCCTTACTCAAATACACAAGAATTATTGTAAGCTGATTTAAGAGTCATTAACTGTTGAATTATATAAAGTATAATGGTATCTTGGTTTACAAACTTGGTTCTTTCCACCTTTCTGGTCACAAACCCAGTTGGACGAGAACCAGATCAAATTCACTGGTTAGGTTCATTGCTGACCTTATGGGAAAATTTAATTCAGTTCTCATCCCGTTCAGTTTGTGGCCAGAATTGTAGCGGTAATGAACCAAAGTACCACTGTATTGGGTGTGACATAAAAGATAGGTATGTATACATAAATGTGTATTGATTCAGCTGCTTTTATTTGAAATGCAATTATGAGAAAAAGTGAAGACTGTAGACCTTGACTTTTCTCCTTTGAGAAGTAACTTGGCATTATAGAAGGGCGTAGCTTTGGAATTAAAAAGCCTTAAATTCAGTCTAGTGTTTACTAACTTTATGATCTTGGGCAGGCCATTCAAACCTCCTTTATTCACATCTATAAAAATGGGCCATTAGGGCTGGTGAGATAGCTCAACAGTCTAAAGTGCCTGCTTAGGCAGCTTAGGCAGGCACAGGGGACCACAGTCTGATCCCAGACACCACATACTGTGCCAGTCCCATCCTTGTGGCAGGCTGAGCCAGTCAAAAAAAGGGGGGAAGGCATTAATATCTATTTTACAAAATTGTGTGAAGAATCAAATAAGAATCAAAATGTATTCTATTGAGCCAACACATTGTAGATTCTTAATACCTCTAAGGATCTCTTCCCCCCTACCTTCTGATTTGACTTGACAAGTCCTTTACAAAGTGGAAGCTGCTAGTACAGAAAGGGAATAAGGTAGAGGAAGCAAAACACTAAGAAAGGACTTCTTAGTTTAGAACCATGTGATACCTTCTTCTTTTTTCTTTTTTTTTTTTTTTTCAATTTGATACAGGGTCTTCCTATGCATTTTGGACCCATAGTGATCCTTCTACCTTAGTCTCCCCAGCACCGGGATTACAGGGGTGCACCACCATACCTGGTTTTGAGGCCGGCATGGCATGCCCAGGATTCCTGGGTCTAGCATGGTACGTGGTTCTGGGGATTGAACTCAGGTCTTTGAGTTTGCCAGGCAGGTGCTTAGACCACTAAACTATCTCCCCAGCCCCTAATACTTTTTAAACTAATATATTGATTAGTTCTTACATTTGGCAATGGAATTCTGAGTTGCAGTTTTATTCTATTTTCAGCCCCTCAAACAAGTAAACAAAATAGATTTTAAATGCATATCTGATTAAGCTAAGGATCTTAAGAAGTTTGTTAATATGTGCTAAGCCTTTTTGCCAGACTTGAGTATATTTCTTAGGCCTCTGAGATTGTAGCTTATTCTAAACTTCTTCACTATATAAAGACATTACTTACTTTATTATCTGAGACATTTTTTTCTAATGCTTATCTTTTTTTTTTTGAGATAGTTCAGGCTGACCTTGAATTCACTGTGGAGCCCTGGCTGGTCTTGAACTTATAGTGATCTTCCTGCCTCAGGCTCCTGAGTTCTGGGATTATAGGAGTGCACCACAATGCCCAGTTCTTATGCCTATCTTAAAGTATCTGGGCTGCAACTTGTAATAATGATCCATATAGTGCAAGTAATAATTTTCTACAGGGTATTTTTTAATTTATCCATTTGTAAAAATACTCAAACCATTTTTCTTATGACTGTGTTATTATCTAGCCAGTATCAACACACATTTTTTTCTTTTTCTTTTTTGATAACTGAAATCGAATTCATGACCTCCTACTTGCCAGGCAGGTGTAACAGACATTCTTTGATTAAACACTAGTACTGGTTTGAGGACTCACCCAAAATATATTAGGTGTATAACAATTTATTAAGTATAGCTAAATGTTGAATAGCTTCAAAAGGATACTCCCACATGTACCTTTAAAAGTTGGCTTATGTATGTACATGTACATATATAAACACATTAATGTAAGTAATATTTCAACTCACAACATTCAAATAGGAAGTATAAGCTAAGTTTGCTATTCATAATAGTAGATAAAAATCATATTTCAGACAGCTTTTTTGATAATTTCAAAAAAGATTGATTAGCAAATCTGATTAACTTGTTACTATTTTGTAATTTTGTTTTTTCATGTTCTAATGTGGATGATAAAGAGCTTGAACTCATTTGGAGATTGTTTTGAGATCTGCCATTTTCCTGATGTTTATTTATCTTCAACACATGGTCTCTGCAGAGATGTTTTTAAACCACTTAGTCATTTTGACCAGAGGGTGAAGAGTAGGTTAGCTAACAACTCAATAATACAGTTCCTAATCCATTCATCTAGGAAACTTTAACATATCACAGTATGCAGAAAAGCACTAGCCCATGGGTCCCATCTCCTCCTATAACTGTGGCAGCAACTACATCTGAACTTACACTTGCCTGCCTCCTGTATCCCAATAAGGGTCAACTCTGCCCATAGCAGGGCCTCCCACCCTCTCCTTGAGCAGTTCCAGTATAGGTTTCATCATCCCTTGTGATCATGGAATTTCCTTTTGCTCCCTGCAACAACATGGATGCTGTGATCAGGAAGTGAGAAGTTGTCTTAGGAAAGCCACTGGAAGAAATGCCTGGTGTTATCACTTTTACCTGTGTATCTTCCTCAGGTACCAGCTGGTAACCATGAGACAGCCTATTTTTTCTTTACCAACATAATCTTAGAAGTGAGAACTTTAGATTGAAGAAACCCAAATAAAGCAAATAAAGATTTCCAAGGGTGATGTTTCCTTTCAGAAGAAATTGCTGTTATGGCTTGTGTCTAGATGTCCTCCAAAAGCCTCATGTAGTCACAGAAGCAGTGCTTCTCAGAGGAGGTTGGATCTAGAACATGCTGCTGGGATCAAGGATGTGTGATTAATAACTAAATCAGTGCACTCATTAGTTTGGTACAGTTCTGGCTAGGATCAAGGGTTTGAGTGCTACATCTACCATAGGACAGGGTAGGTGTTTGCATAAAATGTAAGAGTCAGAAAGAGAGCTAATGTGCTCTTGCCTGGCTGCTTGCTGTAGACCATTTCTCCTCTGCAATGGCCCTCTGCCACGCCACTTTGCCTTGGAACCAATCAACTAGGGACTGAAACCTCTACCAACTTTCCTCTCTTAACTTTGGTTGTCAGCTGTTTTGTCTTAGCAATGAGAAAAAGTGACTAAGACAGGAGCTAATATGTAATTAGTCACTGATACAGAACCTAGTGAAGCCTCCATTCTGGGAGCTAGGCTGCTAACAAAGCAGAGAGCCACACAGCCTGTACCTGCCCTATTTCTCTGCCCTCTGTTAACCAGGTAAAGGAGGTCAAATCTTCTTGTGTTTTAATGAAACTTTACTTATACAAACAGGTTTTTTCATTCCTAGATCAAGAAGAAAGGAGGTAGCAACCCCAATGGAAAAAAAGCTGGGAAACTTCCAGGCTAAAATTCTCTCCTTGGCATATGAAGCTACTTGTTGCTGGTTTAATTTGTCCTAGCTAATCTCACAATACTGTGATATATACCCCTAGTCAAATTCCTTGCCTAATACCCCTACCTCACCTCCGCCAGTCCCGGCTACCTACCTTAGATCTAGGTGCCCTTTTTTTGAATTCTTTATGTACCCCATTAAGAGTATCTCCCAAAGTATCTGTATCACTTTGTATCTGTTTATTCACCAGATTGAGTTCCCCAAGAGTGAAGGTGTGGTCTTACTGTCTTTTCATGTATGATGCCTAAGAGTGCCTACATTGTTGGTACTTAATACATTGTTGATACTTTAATAGTAGGTGTCAATGTAAGTCCTGAGTTCTATTTCTGAATTTGCCCAAATTTTTGTGTCAGGAAATAGGGTTGGGAGAAATCTTTGGCAATAAACACAAATGGGCCATCAGTTAGTCCTATGTTCTTTAGGACCTTCCACAACTGTTTTCTTGGTCTGCCTGCAGCTGTTACTAGGAGCTGTTATGATTCCATATCTGAACAAAAGAGCAAATTTGGGACTCACACTATCAGTCTGGAAACCCTCAGCCTGCAGCTCTTTTTACTGTGGCTCTACAGACTCCTAAAAATGCTCCTGTGGATCATAGATTATAAAAGTACATGATGATTAGTTTCATCCTTTGAAAGACAGGGAATGTACAAAAATAAGCTTCTAACTTAGTGTACTGTTCTATTGAGTAAGTATGTTGTACTCTATACATGTACTTTATGCCATGTTCTGAAGATTTGACATGTTTAAAATTTTTGTTAGATCATGCATGAAGTATCCAAACATTTTATTTGAAGTCATTTAGTAATCTGTCATATTTAACATGAAGCATTCTTCTGAATGTTAATATAGTACAGGTTCAGGTTTTCCTAAATCAGGTTTACTTCAAGGACACACCTGCTTTGGGAGTGTATTCTCTGGACTTAGTGTGCCTGTTCAAGAGAAAACATGTAAAGAAATCTTCCCTATGAGAAATAGAATGTGGTTATTGTCAGTGTGTCTTTGTATCTGCTTCTGTCCGAGTCCCTGCCTTAGTTTCTGCAGTCCTTTGCTCCCTATGGAATCTTTGCAGACAGTCTGGAAAAATGTTTTTCCTAATGTGAGGTAGACACAATATTCCCCACTGGAACCATCACAAATATGACCAAACATTTGTTGGATTTCCACACACTACTCATAGTTGGAGTCTTAAATATCCACACCTTAGGTTACCTCTCACCTATCATTCTCCTGTTGGATAATTCCTTCTTCCTCACCTTCTAGAAGGTTGTGTTCGAGAGGATATTGGACCTAGCTGCCCCCATAGTATCCATGTATACAATGAAACAATAGAGTAAAAGCACAGGAGAACTTAATGGGGTGAGGGTCATAAGAAAGGAACGGACAGGAACACAGATCTACCTGCAGGACAGGACCCACTTCTACATCATAACAGAAGGCTACTTACTTGTTAGCTCAGGTCCCTTTACCTGTTGTCCACTAGAACCAGCTGTGAGTGTGAGCTTAGTGTGACAGGAGCACTTTGTAAAGAGACACATTGCATCGGTGGCTTCCATGAGTATAGGGTTGACAGGGGATACCCAGAAGCTGAAGACAAGGTATGTGAGCATAAGCAGGTGAGCAAGAAGCTTCCACTCCTGCATGGATGCAATATTTCTTTTCTCTTTTTTGTGGAACCAGGGATTTGAACTCAGGCCCTTGCACTTGCCAGGGAAGCACTTATTCCACTGAGCCATCTCCCTGGCCCTATAATATTTCTTAAGGTTAGTGGGCAGACTTGGTTTTCTGGTGGCAGCCCCTTGTTGCCCATAGATCTGAAAGGACAAAGCAGTGAATGGTGGTTAATGTAATCAGGCTAAGTATCTAGTTACTGGTTAGCCAGGGAGGTTAGTGACCCAGTTATCCCATCTACTAGTACCTACTGGCACTTGGCTACTACAGTGGTGGGTTTCATGTCTTATGGTCTTGCCTTTCTGGTCCAGGCACTTGGGGAACAAGCTTTGTCCTGGTTGAGGCTTCTGGTGTAAGAGCTGTTTGTTTCAGTTGTGGCACCTCAGTCCATCCTGCACCATGCAAGCAGGCAGACATGATGGAAAGAGTGCATCATAGCACTATAGCTGGTTGGCAGTATAAATCACACTTCCTCTAAGGGGGAGGGGGCTTACAGGATAAGCTAAGCTAACTTGTTAGAATAACTTCCCTGGCAAGTTTATTTTATTTTATTTTATTTATTTTATTTTATTTTATTTTATTTCACTGGGGGGAAAAAGTATATATTTAGAATTAGCCAGCTGGACTCAGTTTAGATGATCCCAGTTTTGTTGGCAACATCCAGTGCATCATGATCGGGAGCCAGTCAGCCATATGCCTTCCTTCCCTCCATCAGGTCTGATTAAACTGTTGACCTTGACAACATTGATGTCATAGAGCTTCTTTACACCTTGTTTGATTTGGTACTTACTGGCTTTGACATCCACAGAGAACATGAGTGTGTTGTTGTCCTTGATCTTTTTCATGGCTGACTCTATGGTTGGGGGAAACTTGATGATGGCATAGTGATCAAGCTGGTTTCTCCGGGAGGTGCTCTTCTCAGGGTATTTGGGCTGCCTCTGGAACTGAGTGTCTTGGGATGGTGGACATATCTTCTTTTTGTGGCTGTGGATGCCTTTCAGCATAGCCTTCTTGGCCTTCAAAGCTTTTGCTTTGGCTTCAGCTTTGGGAGGGGCAGGGGCTTTCTTCTTTGTCTTTGGCACCATCTTGATAAAAAGGCTCTTTCCCTCCCTGGGAAGTTTTTCTGTGCATTTTGTCCCTCTGAAAATAACTTGGGAGGTGTTCCTGATTCCTTGGACCCCACTCATTCTTTCACTTTAAAAAAAAAAAAAAGTTACTTGTTGGCTGAGGTCTCTGTATTTTATAGCTGCCCTTTTGTAAGAAGCACTTTTACTAGGTAAACAATTTGGAAGAAAAAAAGAAAGAGGACCCTAGTCCATGTGGGAGTTTGTTGTTAACAAAAACAGAAAAAAGTCAAATTCATCACAGAGCCTATATTGTTACTACAAAATGTTAGTTCACATATTTTAATTCCATTTAACATGTTTTTGCTACCTACCTTTTGGGAATCTAGCCCTTTGCTAGTTCATCCTATGAGGAATCATAAAACATAATTGTCATTCTTGGGAATTCTCAGTCTAAATGGGAAATGAGGTTCATATCTCAAGAATTAGCAATGAAAACAACGTATGTCCAGCAATTCTCTTCATCTATGAGTAGACCTGATATGAGTTAGAATAGTAAGGGCTGGAAACATAGCTTGGAGGTCTAATCCCCTGCCTGCCACGTGCACAGACCTGGGTTCAATCCCTAGTGCCTCACGTCGTGTTGCTGTGCCAGCCACCAAAACCAGGTATGGTGGCACACACCGGTAGTCCCAGCATTGAGGAGGCTGAAATAGGAGGATCATTATGAATCCAAGGTGCATAGCAAGACCTTGTACCAAATAAATAAATAAATAAATAATTTTTTTAGAGAGCCAGTGAGATAGCTCAGCAAACTAAAGCACCTGCTTAGGCAAGCTTAGGCACGTGCAGGGACTGCGGTTCACCCCTGGCATCATATACTATGCCAGCCCCACCCCCACTGAACCTACCACAGATTTTGGTTGTGGTGGCACATGCCTGTAATGCGCTGGGGAGGCTGAAAATGGAAGGATCACCATGAACCCAAGCTGCATAGTCAGAGCCTGTAACAACCAAATACACTTTTTTAAAATTTATTTAAAAATCTTTAAATTGAGCCAGGCATGGTGGCGCATGCCTGTAATCCCAGCACTCGGGAGTCTGAGGCAGGAGGATTGTTGTGAGTTCAAGACCAGCCTGAGCTACAAAGTGAGCTTAAGGCCAGCCTGAACTGCATAGTGAGACCCTGTCTCAAAAAGACAAAAACAAAAACAAAAACAAAAAAAAAATCTTTAAATTGGAACAGTAACTAACATAGTCAACCAGGATTTTTTTTTAAAGAGAATACAAAATAGTATTGCAACAGAAAAAATTACAAGTATAATTAGAAGGGTCATGCTTGGGATGCCTGTCATTCTGGTCTTCTAACTACATATTGCTTGTCATGACATACCAATTATTGCCATACTGTCTCTCAAGTAAATGTTTAAAAAAGAAAAAAGGGTAATAAGTGAAAAAAAGAGACAAGAAAAAATGTCACCAGACTGTCCTTCTACAATGCTGTATATGGTTTCTAAGTTTCTGTGTAAAAATGTGTAATTGTTTATTCATACTTTTAAATATTTCTAATTTTTTAAAAATTTTTTCTCCATATTCTGTATTTATTAAAGTTTAACATATCAATACTAGATGGAAAACACCTGTTCAATGTTATGCCTAAGATGTTTGATATTCAGACAGATAGTGAGGTTAAACCTAACTGCATATGTTGTAGGGTATAATAAGCTTCTCTCCTGGAGCGTGAACAACCTAAGTTTTCAAACAGAAAATTAGAAGAAAAGAAGGGCTGCAAGGACAGTGAACACTTTGGCCCTAGCCTTTCAAGGTCAGTGAGGACTCAGGACATAGGAGAACCTACACTGTAACATCATGTAACTCATTGTGTCCCAAATTTTCTGATCAAGGAGATTATGGGGCCACAGAGCAACATGATCAATGACATAAGGTGTGCCTAAGGAGAGTCACATGGAAAGAAAACTTTCTCTCAGGCTTTCACAGAGAGCAAATTGGTCAAGCAATGGCCGTGACTCATTCACATGACTGACACTGACAAAGGATGTGCAAACTGCAGCACAGGGTTACAGGATAAATCCTGAGGGGACTTGACTGACCTTACCAGATACAAAAGTTACATTTCTTGTTATATAGGTCTTGCTTTATCTTGTTTTTAACAATCCAGCAGAAAAGTATAAAAACAAAGTATATAAAGTAAAGCCATATTAATACGTTGAACTGTGAAAGGCTCAAGTCAATAACTTCTGATATTACCAGCCCCATGGATAACCCACTACTATTATGGACTACTGGACTATATTGGATTATTTTATTGAATTCACTCACCTACAATATTAAAATGGCAATGGAATACCCATCTCTAACAAAACTAAACCAAAAGAAAGGAAAGACCATTTTGTATTTGCATATACAAAATATTTAGGATAGATATTCGGCTACTCTGTCTTAATTCAATGAGAAGTAAGTTTTGTACTAATAGTTTTTGGACAGGATATCATGTCTGCATCTTGTACTATGAATAACCACTAAGAAGATAACAATACACAATATATTGATTATTGAAACTGTCCTATTAATCGCTTTTGAAACTGTCTCATTGCTGTTACTCAATAAAATTAATAAAAAAAAGAAAAAATTACAAGTGATATAGAATTTCTTGTCTTTACTTTCTGAGTTCTTTAGTGCTAACCTATAAGTTTTACTTAAAGATTTCTTGCTATTTCATTAGCTGTGACCAGCACACATACATAAATTATTTCTGTATTTTTTGATGAAGATGTATGTATAGTCGTATGCATTAACAAAGATAGTAGGGTGCTATTTTATCTTACTGATCTTATCCCAACAGTCTTTTCTGGAACTTTGCATTTGTTCTGCTATTATAATGCTATTTGTTCTCTGTTGAATTAACTCACTGTATGGCGTTGAACTAGTTTGAGTTATTCTAGTCTTCCTCAGCTATCACTGCAGAAAGAAAATCTTGCAGAAGTTTGGCTGGCCTTTAATAAATACTCAACTAAGAGACAGAATCAATAAGAGAGGATCTTTAAAATCAAGTAAAAATACCAGGATCTTGGTATCCTGGGTATTGTGAGCCAGCATGCCATCTCTACACTTACCTACCTTATCAGCCCACTGCCTGTCTTTTCTTAGTCTTGATCCTCCTCATTTCCCTTCCTCCTGCCACCAGAATTATAATTTGAGTCCTCTGAAACTGCGGTAATGTTCTGAAATAGCAAGTAGAACAGGGGTATCTTTAGAAATTTACCAAAGCTCTAATTAAAAGTTGCGTAGAGAAAAGTTACACAGGAGGCAAAACAAGGTATTGTCATTAAGTATCCTGCTTGGTATAACCTGACTCAAAATATCTTGCCTTGTCATATATTTTCCCACTAGTAAGCAGTTTTGTGTTACTAGTAATTATGTAATGTACAATTTTAATTACCCATGTAGCTTATGAAGCATCACATCTACTACTACACTAGCTTATTTCCTTTATTCTGATAGATAACATAAATAAGTAACTATGTTTGAGATCCAAGTATCATTAATGACTGCACTGGTGAAGTTTGCGTTTGGTCATATTAGCCCTAGAAATCATCAGTGTGCTGTTCTGTAAATATCAATACTCTTGTTCTTACAGCCTAATAATCAAATATCCTAAAGTGTAATATTTGGTTTATCTCTTCAAAATTATATCTCTTATTTAATATATCATAAAACAGCATTTGTATGAATAATTCAAGAATATGATCATCAGTGAGGAATGAGATTTTAGGAAGTGAGTTCTAGGATACACATAATAAAAAACAAAGTGCAAAAGACTAGCTATATACTTCCCTTTTTGTGAGAAAGGGAAGGTATAAGAAACTACATGTATCTGTGCAAAAGAAATGAAAGAAGAACAAATTAGATACTAGTTTGGCTACGTATGGGGAGCAGTCAGAAATGTTAGAAAGAAATGAGGTGAATCAGAACAGGTTAGTAAGGATGGAGAGGGAATGATACTTCTCTTAATATACTTTTCATCTAGCTCTGGCTCTTAGAATTTTAGTATTATTTCACATATCCCCTAATAATTAAAATTAACAAGGATGTGGGAGAATACAAATTGGGACAAGACTGGTGAAAAATGCGTCTACATTACCAAATAATACAACAATACTAAAAGAAGTGACAAAGAAGAGAACTAACCTGAGTAACTTTAAAGGTAGTATTTTGACTTGAAACTGTAAGAGTAAAGACAAAAAGAACTATGTACAAATGTTGTACTCAATAAATTGGTCTCTCACAGGAAAGTGGGTTAGTAGTGTTATAGGAAGAAGTGATAAACAGGTAAAAGACTGGATTGAACCCTGTAGTGCTAGGTTAGAATTGTAGGCATCAGTATGAACTCATAATTTTAACATAGCCACATATAGATACAGAAATAAAGATTATGTACAAGTCAGTATATATACATATTTTCTTAGCTCTGTCTACTGAGATGGCCTGGATATGGTAATACCTCAGTAGCAATGAGCATGCTAAGTGCTCAGATCTTAGTTTCTAAGTATTATTCTCCAGTAGAAAGACTAGGGCATCTTGGAAAAGAAGCTGATTCCAGGTCTAGAGTAGGAAAAGATACAAGCTGAGTTTAGAATATCTGGTAGTTCCAGAAAATGAAAAAGCATCCAAAAAAGGGTTGAGGCAAAGTCAGAAATATAAAGGAAACCCAAATCTTAAGGAGTTTCTAGTGGTCAAACCTGGAGCAACCTGAACAATAAAATAATGATTGTGTTGGGATTATAACCCACAATATAAAGTAAATATCCAAAAGGCTATATTGCTATAAAAATAGACAAAGAAATGAAGGAAAATTAAGCATGCTTTTCCTCACAGAAGAATTTGAATTGATAGTTACAGAAAGAATGAGGGAAATGAAAAATACTGTGGTCAAACACCATAGTAAATACAATTTCAGGCCAAATCTAATAGATGTTAAAATTAGCTAGACAAATTTTTGAGGAGAAAAAATCCTCAAAATCAGTATGCCTTCAAATTCTGAAACAATATCATCCCCAAGGAAGATATTAGTGACGGGGAAAAGTAGTGACCTTACTATGGAGAAACCCAAATGATTGAGGTTAATAGCATGTGTTGTCTTTTCATAGGGACCATTCTCTTCTCTGTGTCATTGTAATTTTACTCTGTGCATTGCTGATGCAAGCACAAAATGGAATGTTTTACAGATTTGTATATCATACCACTAATGAAGAGATACACCAACATCTTATACTCCATGAGTTTATGCTTTAAAGTAGTATTATATCACTTCTATGGTATTTTGGGGAGGAATGCATAACTCCAATTCAGAGTCTTTTTTCAGGGCGCGGGCTTGAACTTACTATGACTTCAAACTCAAGACAATCTTCCTGCCTCAGCCTCCTGAGTAGTGGGATTACACACATGCACCACCATTCCCAACCAGTGCATATGCTCTTCACCTTGGCAGTGTTGATGTATTGGGTCAAATAGTTTTTTGTTATGAAAACTGCCCTTTTCACTATAAAGGAATCCATAATGGTACCCACTGGACACCAGTACTAGCACTGCTACTCACACCATAGTCTTATGACAACCAGAAATGTTTCTAAATACTCCACATGTCCCCTGAAAGGCAAACCTTTCCCTAGTTGAGAACTTCTGCCTTAGTGTAATCATGAGAAAAGTGTAGGCAAGCCCAAACTGAAAGAAATTATACAAATAAATGTCCACAGATAAGCACCAAGGTTTTGAAAGATAAGACTGAAACGCTTAACAGGGCAAAAGAGGCTGAGGAGGCATAGTGACCACATGCAGTATGGAACATTCTGTCAGATTCTGGAACAGGAAAAAGACTTCGGTGGAAAACCTGATGAGATCAAAATACAATATCTAGTATAAAAAAGCAAAAGTGTAAATAAGAACCAAAAGGTATTATAGGAATTGTGAAATAAAAAATTATTCAAAAGAAAAGGCAACTAGGGAGGGTGAAGAGAGGGAAAGGAAGAAAGAGAAAACAAAGAAATGAGAAAAAGGAATAAAATGGAAGCACAGCTTTGTTAATAAGGAGAGGAAGAGGGATTGAAGGGACTGGGGAAAAAGAAAAAGATATATAATGTCTGTCTACAAATTCCCTGTGATTAATGCGGTCATTATATATTTATATATATATATATATATATATATATATATATATATATATATATATATATATATATGTATTATACCAGTAAACTTATTTTTTTTAAGTGCTACTTTTCTATGTACAACATTTGTACATAGAAAAAAAAACAAAAAGAGAGGCCAGGGATCTCTAGCTTGGTAGAATAAGTGCATGCCTGGCAAGCACAAGGTCCTGAGTTCAGTCCCCAGTACCACACACACAAAAAAGGAAAAGCAAAAAGAAACTGAAATAAAGTTGCAGTTGAGAGGTTATCCTATGGTAACATAAGCCCTGAAAATTAAAGAAGATAATTAATAAGTAGCAGAACTACAGAAACTGTTCTTGAAACTTATATACAAGTCTAGTTATTTCAAAATCAAGCTATTCAGAGAACAAAGTACTGATACTACTAAAATGCAAGTAAATTTTCTATATTAAACTCTGTTACAAAGATAGAAGTTAAAATTCTATTGATGAATATTGCTGAGATGGTTCCCCTTGTTGAAACACTGAGAGCCAGAAGAAACTGAAAGTACACCCAATGCATGTGTACTCTACACCACAATTTATGTTTGCTGTTCGAATTTTCTTATAAATGGAAAATTTTGCAAACCTTAATTGTTGATTCAAAAAGAGGAACAGCCATAGTGTCACTTACTAGTGTTGAACTAACTTGGCTTGAATTAAAGTCATTCATGTTTTTCTTTTATTTTCCTGTGTGATGAGAAACCACTCATTTTAGCATTACTTGAAAATCCCATCTAATATGTTCTTGCACATATTAGATGCTTTAAGAATGTTTTCTAAATTCAATGGGTTTTTGTTTTCATTAGGAAAACCTGAGACAAGCAAAGAAGTTTTATGTGTGTTTTAAATTCTGTAACAGTAGATGTTAGGTTTTTTCATTTTAACTTTTTAAACTTCAGAAGATTATCATTTTATGCAACTCCTATGAAATATAGAGACATATTGCAGACTCAAAGCAGTTTATAAATTCTGTCAGAATCCATCACATAGAGAATCAAGAATTTTAGAAGTATTTTGACAAACAGGTAAAAAGTCATCAAAATCATTTTTTAAGATATCTAATAATTAATGAGGAAACCTGGTCATAAGAATAAGGATCTAAGGACTTGTTATCTTTAGTGAGCTGTCCTGGGGGTGTCCTTAGTAAGTTGTCCTGCTTGTGCATGCTCATCAGCCGCACCTGCCCCAGCCAGTCCCTTAGCTGTGCACCCTCCTGGCTAGCACAAGACAGCTTCTTGGTGTGCACTGCTCCTCTCTGATGAAACGGATACTTAGCTAAAACTTCTTCTGTCTTAAGTATTTCTTTGTCCGTAGGCCACTTAACTATGATCAACTCTTGGTTGAAGTCTCCAACTATTTCTAAACTATAGGTTGTAGAATACTTCAGGTACAGAAGGCCATAAAAGAGATAGGTAAGTTTAGATGATCCCCGGATGTACCATTAAACACTAAATTATGCAAAAAAAAAAAAAAAATGCCTACTCCTTTTTAGGCTTTTTCAGAGGGGGGAGGCGGTTTTAGTGTGGTGCCTGTATTTACCTACTATTTATGGCAAGTTTAAGGTTTCCCTTTTATGAGAGTGATGTAAAGTGTTCTTTTACATTTTTTTTTAACATTTTAGCATGGATTTGTAAAAAATATGGCATAAATATCAATGTACGTAGCATGAAGTTATGGTAAAAATTGCAAAAATGATGCTTCATAATAAAATTTGGGGAAAAATGATTTTTAGTTCTGTCCTTTACCTCTGATTCTGTTTTTTCATTCTTTGCCCACCACCTACTTATCAAGATATACGATGCTTAAAGTGCACATGTGTTACTCTCTTTAAAAGAATAGAAGCAGAGATGTGAAGTGATATGTATCTCTCTTTTATCTTTACAAATAGTAATGTAGCAAAAACAAACTAAAAACAGTGAAGTTGGTGACTTAAAGAGCATAATACAAATTGGAGTAAAATGAATACAATAAAGGAAAGACTGATGCTTCTCCAGGTTAACCTTTTTGGGTAGTTTTGACTTTTGTAAACATGCTAATGTCCTACATATTTAAAAAATTATCAAGGATGGGAGGGAAGGCCAAAACCTAAAAACAAATGAAAAGATCCTAAATGCATTTAGATGAATACTGTAATTCACTGAGTAGGGAAAAGATTTATAAACACATTACTTGGTAGTATACACATTTAATCTTCACTTGGGAGGGAGCATTGCAAACAAATCTTGA
The DNA here is from genome assembly GCA_004027165.1 of Ctenomys sociabilis. Classification (NCBI taxonomy): domain Eukaryota; kingdom Metazoa; phylum Chordata; class Mammalia; order Rodentia; family Ctenomyidae; genus Ctenomys; species Ctenomys sociabilis. Next base: position 56,804 of record PVKA01005879.1, read on the forward strand.
ACTCATTTTAGGTAGCATGTTTTTAGCACTAGGTACAAACAATTCTGAGGACTGAGCAAATGAAATGATGAATGGGACATTAGGATTCTCACTGGGAAGGCAAAAAAAAAAAAAAAAAAGAATACTGAGAATGAATTAGAACTGGGGTATTGATATGGAATTCTGATTTCTAAAATATATATTTGTACATGTATGTATACTTATATCCATATTATTCCTAGCTCAGTCTACAAAGAGCTTAGCTTCCCACAAATTGGCCCCCTAGCAGCAGTGAGCATACACACCAGTAGCAACGAAGATATCTGCCACCTAAATCTTGATCTCCAGTTAACTTTCCCAATGAAACAATCTTCTCAGAGAAAGGACTGATTGTAGCCAGGGATCCAGATGAATGCAACCAACATGAGCCTAACTTCTTAAAATTCCAGAAAGTACTCACAGAATTATAGGGGCTGTCATAGAAAGCCAGACTGCTATGTGAAGGTTCTCCCATTTGCCAAATCTGGGACAGTTTTAGCACCAAAACTATATGCAGAACAATGAAGATAAGCCATTGAAAGGTGGGAATTCATCAGTCTGAATCAGTAATCATTTGATAAAGGGAAAGGAAAGAGCAGTTCTTCACGGTAGAATGATTGACAAGTGATAAACATGGAGAGAAGGATTTGGTGGAATAGTATGTTTGCAACCAACCAATAGTGAATATTGGATCAGGCAAGAATATTCATTCAATGATAAACATAAGTGGAAATTTTAATCAGGATCAGTGTATTTTCATGGTGTTAGTCTTCCCAATTGTTTGTTAGTTGCAATGGAAAGCAGAACTAGACAGTGGAGAAATCAGAAAACATCTTGACTATGTGATCAAAATTATCAGCAGTGAGGGAAAAATACTGTGTGCTTCCAGATGTAGTAGTTTGAGGAAGACATGGCATTACTTATGGAGTATTCTGATCAGGAATGCATGTCTTGAATCTTATGAGAAAGCAGCCAACCAAACCAAGAAAAAAATAGAGGCAGGGAAGAATAATATTCTTCCAAAAAATATCAAAATCAAAGGAAAAGACTGTGAGAATATTCCCAATTAAAAGAGACTAAAGAGACATGACAATGAAGTATAATCATGGATCCTAGACTGTGTCATGTAATGAAGCAATAACAAAAAGTCTATAATGAACTTAAGGTCAATCTATAGAATTAGAATACACATAGTATCAGGTTTGAATTAACCAACGTTGAAAAGTATGCTGTAACACTGGGCTACATCCATTTTTATTTATAAATGGTTTGATGCTGAGCCTTCAGAATTCTGCTTGGCATGTGGAAGGCATTAGATGAGTATTTATTAAATAAATAAGTAAATGATTACCATGAGTCTTGTGTTTTGGATCATTTCCGTGTTAATCTTTACAAGCCTGCCTCTCAGGGCTTACTACTGGCCTTTAGGCTTAGCAGTGTCACTGTGTTTGTGGCAGAGACCATCTTCTAATGTTTACTAATATTTTAAGTTGCCCTATGGTCTGTAACCACTTTTATGACAATTTTATTTCTACTATTTCAAATCTATTAGCTACTAGTAAACAGATGGGATTTTCTGGGATTCTGGTTTGTCTTGTCGGCTTGATTAATCCCTAGTGTGTGATTTGGATGTTTTACAGCTTTTGGATCTCTTCATCCAGTGGGATTGGTCAACCTACCTTGCTGATTATGGCCAGCCCAACTGCAAGTACCTACGGGTAAACCCTGTAACAGCTCTGACACTGCTTGAAAAGTGAGTACCCAGTCACATGGCCTGTTTTGAGAAGAGGGGAAGTTTGGATAAGGGGATGTTATCAAGATAATTTTCCTGGTCCCAATGTCTGGAAAAGCTTCCTTGTTCTTGAAGTTATCATGCGTACTGTCAGCTCTCTCAGTCATTGTACTTGGCAGGCTAGTCTTCCTCTTATAGCCTCTTAATTCTGGAGTCCAACAAATAAGGCCAGACAGACCTCTAACAGTACTAGAGTCTGACAGTACTATATTCTGACACTGACAGCCTAAAGGCAAAGTATCTTTAGAGCAAATAAGAAAGGAAGTTGGCTTAGCTTGGGGCTCAGACCCACATGGTAAGCACAATGAGAATGGTTAGAGTCACCTGGGCTAGGATGATACATAGAGCAGCCCCACAGAGCAGAAGATTTCTCTGGTTCCTATGAGAGAAGTCCTGGGAGTTATTGAAACTTTTATCTGCCCTGAATTTTGAGCCCTTGTCAGATTGAGTTGGGTTATGCTGACTACCCCCAGGAAAGCTGAACAGTAACCAGACAGTGAAATTTGCTCTGCTACAAGCTGTAGTCTTTCTGAATTAAAGGTACCACCTGTGGAATTGGGTTAGCCAGATCTAGAACATCCCAAAGCTAATTGATATGTCACCCAGAAGCTAAGATCTGCTGTACATTCTAGCCCGTCTCTGGCTTTTGCTCATTAGCTAGCAAGAGCTGGCATACCAGAGACCACAGCTTGTGTTAAAGGGCAGCTTTCTCTTACAATTAGAATGACTGGTCTGAAGAGCACCCACATCTAGACAGAGCAGAAAATCTACATAAATGACCAGTGAAGCAGTCTAGAATCCAAGGAAGGCAAAGCCCAGAGTCAGGAGGTCAGAGCAGAGCCTGAAGCAGAGGAAGTTAAAGTATATCTTTCTTATTGTGATCTGTGGTAGTGAGAGAGAAAAGGAAGAGAATGGAAAGAAGGCAAGAGCAGGATGTAGCACTATGTGTTTGGAATCAAGAGACTGACATGGTGTCAAGGACTGATGTTTCCATTTTAACTTTGTTTCCCATGGTTCTCTCTCCCAATGACCTTCCTCCCTAGGATATCTAGAGAGTAAGTATGTTATTCACTTGGGCCTTTTCCATCACTCTGAGGCAAGTCTTACTGGCTTCCTCATTGACACTAATGACTACACTAAAATCCCTATCCTGTAAATTTCCCCCCTACCCTGACATACTAATCTACTAAACCAGCCTGGTGCCAACTGGCTGGCTACCTCTTCTATCTTTGATCCTTAGAATGACTCTTGGTTTACCAATTCCTTTGGGGCTAGGAGTTGTGGCAGGAATTTGACCCCCCTGTGCCCACTAAAGGGTTGTTTATACTCTGCTTTCTGAAACACTTATGTTGTTACCAGCTTAAGGTCTAAATTTCAGCCCTGTCCAAACAAAAAAAAAAAAAAAAAAAGGCAATAAAGGCAATTTCCCTACATCCTAGTGATGAGACCCTTGGTTTTCTGAGTCTCTCAAGGAAAATTCCTCATTACAGGCAAGGCCTAATCCCAGAGTTTGTTACCAGTTGCAATATGGAAACATTTTGATGAAATTTCAAGTTGGTTCTGAAATGGTTATATTTATTATGCACCCAAATGAGTTCTGAGATCCTTCAGGTCAGTACTTCTCTAAGCAGTTCTTTACTCCTGCTCCTAAAAATCTGTAAATCCAGAAAGTACAGGCTCATCCACTTCCTATGGATTAGCAGTGGGATAAAATAATCAGACTCTGTCTACTATTCTGAAGGCCTAATTAATAGCAAAGCTGTATTTTATCTCTAGCAATCAGCAGAGTTTAAAAAGCTTCCTTCCAAACACAGTAGAGAAAAGCCTACCCAGATCATTTAAAATCCAGATCTTCCAGCCTCCTAGGAATCAATGCCTTTACCTGACCCATTCCTGCTTCCCCACAGCCAGCTACATGGAGCTTGACAGTCTCTTCTGTCAAGCTTCCTAGCATTCTGGCCTTCTTAGCATGATGAGACATAGAAAGACCCAAATACCTGCTGAAGACATTCAGGAAAAGGAAAAGACCTCTATGTCACTGAGAAGTGGTCATAATGGGAATATAAGAAGATCTTGAGCTTCCACAATGGGCTGGGAGATGGGAGAGAGTTTTGGCTTGTGAATATTCCTAAATATAAACCAGCATGTCACTGTCCCCCCTCAGGGCATGTAGGTTTACCCATAGAGTACATAATTCTGATTATCTTTGCCTCAGGAGTAGAGACTGCCCTCATGTTCACTTTCCTTTACATTTTATAGGAGCTTCCCTGTGGGAACTGAAGGTCAGCTCTGCTGCCTGTCCCTGGACTATTCAAGAAGTTATGCAGTAAATAATCACATAGGATATTAAGCTAAATGCCTGTGATATAGAAAGTAATTTTTCTTCATTTCCTTTCTTTTTTTTCCTTGTTTTATGTTACTATTCTTTAGATTTGTAATATGCCCAGTATAGAAGGAAAATTTTTCTTCTGGAATCATCTAAAAGGAGACCAGTTCCACAAACAAAATTGTGTGACTAGTATATCATGGACCAAATACTATCCCTAGAACCATGAGGACATTTATGCTTTCTTTTCATCCAAGCCTAGCCACCCCTCCTGCCTCCTGGAAGCATAGGCCTCCACATTTTGGTGGTGATTCTGAGTGTATTTAATGAGTAATTCCAATGCAAAGGAGCTACTTTGAGCTTAAATTAGGGAGAAAAGTCTCAATTAGTTTTGGCTGCCACCATCGGCCAAAGCAGTACAGCTGTGGTTCTCATCAGAACTTTTTTTTGCCATATAGAACACCTTTATGGAAAAAAAAAAAAAAAAAAATATATATATATATATATATATATATATATATTGGAATGTATGATACTACATACATATAGCAGACATAAATGTCTTAAAGAATCTCTGCCCTTTTGACTCACTGACCTCTAATCTTCCCCTTTTATAAATCACAACCCACTGAGTAGGAAAAAGACCTAGGCTCACTCAAAGCCCTATAGGAAGAATATTTGGGAATAATTTACACTTCGCTGTCAGCCTCCTTCTCTTCCCTTTTATGGCCTGTCTCCTTGAAGCCCAGGGAGCCATGAAGTACAAGAGCTGGCCCAGCTCCTAGAGAGTGGTGTAAAGGCTGGTCTTTGCTATTCCAGAGAAAGTAGTCCGTCTACTATCCTTATTTCTCTAACACTAAAAGTAGCTGTGGACTGAGGCTTTGGTGTGTAAAGGCTGGACCAGAGTTAATCATCACCACTAAGTGCTAGAAGGATCTAAAAAGGCAGATTTACAGATTTTGTCAAAATGACTTGGTCAGACTTGGAGGTTTTGTGACAGTTCCTTTATCAATGCTTCCCAGGTAGGCTTCTGCGTCTCACATAACCACTGGCCAGAACTTCCATTGTGCTCTAGAACTAGTGTCACCTGTGGAGCTTTAGCATGACCTGAAGATCAAAAGTCGAAGAATATAGACAGCCATAATTCAAGGGCTTTTCTGGCATAAAGCTCTGGTTTCTCAAGTGAAAGTATGGTCTCCCCTTTGGTACCTTCTTTTCTTAGCACCATACTTACTTAGTCACCTGACCACCTGCCTATCAAGGCCTTACTGTAAGACCAAAGAAAAGGGATTAGTCAACTCTCAATTTATTTAGGGATGGGAAAAATAAACCACCTAGAGTGAGGCTTAGAAATACACAGTGACTTTTACTTATCCGTATTCTCTTGGAATTGCTCGTTTTACAGATATTTTAATACTTCACTTCCAAATACCATCATGTAAGGTCCCAACAGGTTCATAAAGTAATGAGTGGATCCCGGACATTCTGTAAGGGCCTACTGCCCAGCAAAGCTGTAGCATGTCTCATCCTCCTGTATCAGATACATACCTGGGGAGAGAAGGGAATGCCTGAGGTGGGTGGGTGAGGGGCAAAGAAGAAGATTGGTCCCTCCAAAGTTGGTTCTTGACTGATTTCCAAATATGACTGAAATTGGGAGAGCTGAGCATGCCAGAAGGGCAGCTTTCTGATCAGTAGGTAAGTACAGGCCTCACAATGGGAAAGGTCTGGACTCTTGCACTCTGGATAGCAGTTAGAATACATCATATCATCCTACTTTCTGCAATTTCTCTTCTAATATCTCCTCAAACCCTTTCCCCTTTTTCTTTCATTCTCTGTTTAGGATGAAGGACACTAGCCGCAAGAACAATATGTTTGCACAGTTTCGGAAAAATGAGCGAGACAAGCAGAAACTGATTGACACTGTGGCCAAGCAGCTTCGAGGACTCATCAGCAGCCACCACTCGTGAAGGCTTGCCTTAGCCTACAGGGGCTGTTTCCTGCAGCTCCACAGTCTAGGGTCCAGCTCAGTCTGGCCTTGCATTTGTGCTTTCTTCTTCAAAGAGAACATATGTATTTTTTTATTAACCCTGTACAGTATTCACATAATCTTTCCCTGGTGAAAGAGACATAAGGATAAGCAAGTACATACCATGTTGCTAGGTGGGGACTCAGAAGGTTATTACTACACTGTCTGTGTTATCCTAGAAAAGAAGTGGTATCACTCCAGATGTGATGAACCACCTCTCACCCATAGCTCTACAGTTTAGTTCTGGAGCCCAGGAACTATCCAGGGTGCTCTTTCTGGGAGGTAAGGTGAGTAACCAAAAGGTAATAAAATATATCCTGTTCACTCCTACATGCCCATTTTCCACATAGATAAGGCTGATCCGTCCTGATACAAGGAAAAAGCCTATCAGACATTATTACTTAGTACACCAAAGATAGTTCTAGATGTCCATCTCTCAGTCTGCTGATTTTCATTGACTGGTGCACAAGTATTGCTTGTGGCAAGGTGACAGCTTCAATTCAGTTCCCCAAGGATGCAGTTTCTTTAGCTCTGATTATGATCCAAGAGTTTTACTCCTTAGTTTTCTATGGCAAGATAAACAACTATACCACCAGATCCCAGGATTCATTGCACATTGCTCTCACATTAGGAATGTAGGGCTCAGCCTAGGGTGTTTTGCTGGATCTTAAAAGTGAACAGTTTGAATTAGAGCCCCAGACCTTTTCCTCTTTATCTAACTCCCTTCTATGATAGTCAGAGCATTTGGTTCAGAATGTAGCTCCACAGTCATTTCCATAGGTCCTCACAGAAAGAGGCACAACTTGTTTCTTCAAGCAGCCAGATCTTAGAAGCCTGAAAATAGCCCTCCTTTTACCCTTAAAGAAAACCCAACTATTACTTAGAATGTTCATTTGTGTTTAAAACAAGTTTGGCCAACATGTTTAAAGGGAATGTCAGCAGATCTGCACTGTGGAGGCGGCCCTGGCTGGACTATGGATGAAGCCACTGCCACCAACTAGGGCTAGAGGTATCTTGTCTCTTGCCCAGTTGAAATTTTTACTAAATTCTATATTGTATACAAAGCTATTCTTAGTCAAGCTTGGGCTCTTATCCTTTTCTGAAGTTTATTCCCAAAGCCATGCTTGGCCTCATCTGAGAAGAATTGCCTATAATCTTATCTCCCAAACTCTGGAGCCTAAACCAACTTACCTTGGAGGCAGTGTCTATTGTCCCAGATGGACTCCATAGCCTTAAAGTAAGGGCTTTGCTATAAGATCAGTCAGAGGAACCTACAGTTTCAGACACTTCAAGATGATGAAGATGCTACTATATGTACTGGTAAGGGTGGACTTGTACATTACCATAATATGACAAACCATGTGGGCATTTCCAGCTTGGATTAGTGGAAGGAAGGTTCATCGATCAGATTTTTGTACAACTTTTGCCAGCCATTGAGTTGCTTCTAAGAAGAGTAGTACTTCCTTTTTCATTCCCTACCCTCTACCATTATCATATCATATCTTGAAAACCATGGAAAAGAAAATATTCATGCTGATGTGCAGCCCTCTTCAAAGCTGGAACAACCAGGCTGCATCCAGGTTCTGTAAAAGCCTTTGATACTTAGCCTGTGGGCTAAGCAGTTGGCCCATGGTTTTAGAACGAGGGTTAGGGTGATGAGAAGCTTAATAAGCCAAAAGAAGTCAGGGGCCTGTAGGAATAAAACCCAAGAGATTCCACACCCTTAATTTTATTGGAAAAGGTGAGAAATTGTCATACTATTGTGAAATCCTACTACTTGAGAAAGACCCCAAATACCCTCCTGTGCTAGTACTCAGTTTGTAGTAAGATCTCTTCAGCTTTGCACACTGAGACTTTAAATGGAGTAGAGTGAATTTCAAGCATGGTGCAGCATTTGTCTTTCTAGAGAGTCATCATTGCTGGTCTACTCACGAACCTCTGCCCTGGAAGACCTATAAAAGAAAAGATGAACAACATGGAGAAATAGGGGCTGCTCTACACCTTTGACATGAAGTCCTGCTAAAGAAAAGCTTATTCAAGCACAAAACTCATAAGGATTGACCTCTTGGTGTACCTCCTCTTACTTCCCCATCTGCCTTTACTCCTCACTAACCAAACAAACCAACATGCTGCTTCTGAAGTGTATATAGACTTACTCATAATTGGCCCAGGAAAGGTGAAAACAGGGACCAGCAATGTCAAGGAGTTTTAAATTGGTGAAGTGAGAGTTTCTTAGTTTTTGCCTGCAGGCCTATAGCTGAGCCACCACTTGAAAGGACTTAAGCAAAGCATGTGTTCATGCCACTCAGACTCCTCATGTCTGGCCTCACATGCCTACATATATATCTTCTGGAGAGTTTAGAAGAGGGCAGAAATGTGTGGTTGGAAGCCTTTCTGGTCACTGTGAGCTTTTGCTCACAGTGTTGTGAAAAACACAGATCTATGTTTCTGAAGTCTGCTTTAGGACCCTCTTGGGTTTCAGTAGTAATATAGACAGATTGAGTAGTTTTAACACTCACTGTTGTCAGTGGGGAAGAACAGGAAAGACCTGGAACTAGAGCCAGCAGTATCACTGTTGGCAAAAGCCCCTCAGGGAGTATTCCTGGTGATTTCATTGTGCACCAGGCCGGTCTCCCTTTACGTCAAAGTCATCTAGCTTTGCTACATACTTGACAAGTGCTAGCTTATCAAGTACCAGACCCAGGGAAGGAGTGGCATTGGCCATGACCTTCCCTGGGTCTCTGAGTACACTCTGGGGGATGCTTCAGAAATCCCTCTACTCAAGTCTTCCTTCTGAAAGGACTCTTCTGACTGCTTCAGTGGACTCCTTTTTTTTTTTCTTTTGTTTTTCTGTTTTTTTTTTTCTATTTCCTTCCTTTTTCCTTCCTTCTTTCTTTGCTTGCACTTATTATGACTTTTCACTAATGTGTTGGAAATGGCCTTTTTATTTTGCACAAGTAGTATATACATTTATGGGGAAATTTAAGTGGTCTGTTTTTAACTCTAAAGGGAACTTCTTTCTCTAAAACAATAGTAAAGCTACTGATGCAAATGGGCCTCATGGTTAGGGGAAAGTGCCTCTGTGGAAAGAGCATGTTAATTCCCCTTGTACATTTTCTCTTTTAATTGCTATTAAACGAGAGGGCCTGCATACCTGTTTCAAAAGCCACAGTGCTGTCTCCTGGGTTTTTTGTTCTTCTATAACTTTTGCAAAATGTAGGTGTGGTTGGTGATAGACACCAATAAACGCTTGCTACTCAGCTGGACTGAGGAGTAAAGCAGACAGGATGCTGGTATAGAGAAAGCCTCTCTCTGCACAAGGCAAGGTGCTATGTTGTGGCCTTGCAAATCTCTCTGACTGTGGTGTTAAACTGTGGGAATATCTGAGGTACAGACCACAGTAGAGTGCAAAATTAGCACAAGCCTGCTATATGCTCAGAAGATGGCGAAGAATCTGCTAGGTGCATGTGGAACTATGGTGAGTAAGTCCAGAATGTCAGTGTTTACCTCTTAGGCTGGCTTGGGAAAGAGGCCCAGAAGACTACTTTCAGTAGTCTTGTGTGATAGACTTTGACATCTGAGAGACCTGAGTTTCTATCCGTGAAGCATTGCTAACTCCCTGGATCGCCTTGAACAAATTAGGCAGCTCCCTACATTTCATCATACTTACTATTGAAGCCAGAGTGATGGTCCTTAGTTTACAGTGGTGTGACAGATGAGCCATGGAACATCCTGAGCCATAGCACCTGTGCAGTGTAAGGCCTCTTCCTTTCTCTCCAGTTCTGCAGCGTGCTTCAGGGCCAAGCACTGGCAAACATGTCCAGAGCTGCTCTGCCTCCTGGTTTCTTCTAAGCTCAACAAAGGTTTGGTGGTAATGATGCCCTTTGTGCACCTCTACGGAAAGCAGGAGCAACTTTCAGATCAGACTGTCAGCTGCCTGCTTAGGGTGAAGCTAGTCTTTCAAGTAGAATCTGCCCAGCCTCAGCACTAGAACTTTCCCTGCTCTTTTACTTTGTTGCCAGAGCTTATAATTCCTTCTATAGCTCAGGAGTTCTTCACCAGGGATCCCAAAAACCTTGAGAGAGAGAGAGAGAGAGAGAGAGAGAGAGAGAGAGAGAGAGTGTGTGTGTGTGTGTGTGTACACTCCAAGGTTTCCTGGGAAGATTTATGGCTTTTGTCAATATCTAAGAAAGATTAATGACTAAAATGCCATGAATAACCAAAGCATTGGAAACGTTGCTCTGCCCCTGAGAAAAAGGGAGACATTCTGAGCAGCCTCCTCCTCTCCCTGAGTCCTACATCCCTGGCAGATTTTCACAATCTGCTATTCTACCACCAACCTTTTTTCTAAGTCATGTCTAAAGATGAGTAAAGGCACTTCCTTTCTCTGGCCACACTGGCTTGTACTAAGGGGACAAGAGTACTCCACACTCCTCAGAAGTCAGAGACCTATAGTTGATTAAGGAGATGACAAAGAGGGCCAGTACAGAAGGTTGGCCACCATAGAAGTTTGGCCCCCATTAGATTCTAAAAACCTGATTCACCACAGAACATTTCCTACAATCTCTAGGTGCTGGCTGCCACAGTTTGGGGCCTAAGGTCTTACCCAGGAGGGACCATCAGCAGGGAATCTCTAAAGGGGAAAAACAAACCAAGGGAGAGTTGTGAAGCAGTTACCTGCTTGGCCCTTTCTCACAGCTGGCCAGGCTGATGAGCATGGGGAAGAAGAGGGAGGGAAAGTGCCAGACCCTTTCCCCAGAGGCCTCATTTTGAATTTAATGGGCAGCATTTGTGGGGAATGAGAGAGGCTACAAGCCCAAGGGACCAGAAGACAAAGGCTCTTGAGGAAGTGCAAGGAGGAGGAGGGCCTGGGTATTGTGTGGGAGAGCTCTCCCTCTATCTATTTCATCTCTGTTGGGGTTAGGGTTACCTTGCATTTGGGGCCCCAGCTGCTTTGTGGGGTCTGTGACATCAGCCCTTGTGATGATAATGGATGGGCCTCTCACATAGGAGGCACCCCTTCCTTTGCCAGCCCATACCTGCTTCCAGAGAGGATTGAAGCTCTTGTTCCCTTAGGGTGGGGGCAAGCTGCAGGCTCAGAATTGGACCCAAGTCAATAGCCCCCCTCCCAGGCTGAAGCCACTGCTAAGTGTACCTTCCAGGCCCATGCTATGACCTTCCTCTCTCCAAAGCTCCAGAAAAGGAAAGGAATCTGAACATTGAGACGCTTTTCTGGCCCTAAACAATCCTCCCATTCTCTAGGCTCAATGATGGGTCTATTCCCTCCTGTAAATGGGTCTCGTAATCTTCAACTTTTACCTTTGCTTCTAAGGGTAATTAATTGGATCTCCCTCTTGTTCTCCCCACACACTCCCCTCTCTGTTACAAGGCTCAGGTTAAACTGGCCTTTTTTTTTTTTTCCTATTCTATGGGGTGCTTATTTTTAAAGCTGGTGGACTAAGGCCCTGCCCTCTCTTCTCCAGAGAAGCCCATTAGGGGAAATGACTTTTGCACACACTAGAAAGGGGCTCATGATTGTACTAGCTAGAAGCTTTTCAGATCACCAGTTCTGAGTGACTAGCTCA
>PVKA01005879.1:68650-87639 GCA_004027165.1 Ctenomys sociabilis
ACTAGCATTGACTAAGACTGTGAAGATAGTATTGTCATTGCGAACCATCTAAGTTTTAGATAGTTTGCTATATCATAGAATACATGTGAAATCCTTCTCTTGTAATGCTATTAAGTATGGAAGAGGTTGCAGATAGAGTCAGGTAGGAAAAGAGCAATTTAATTCTTGATCAGCATGACATCCTAGTGGTGCTGATGACTGTGTATGTATCTATGTGTATCTGTGAGTCCACAATGTATGTGGGTAGCAAACAGAATCGGGATATTCTGCACTGAATCTAAATCTTGTTTTCCACTTACAATCACTTCATGCTGTGACAATTCTTTCAAATTATTTTAACATGCATATACTGACTCAAAAAATGTAGTGCATTATAGTATTACTTTTTCACTTAATTTATGTTAAATATCTTTCATTGGAAACATACAGAATTTTCTCATCCTTTATGAAGCCCATGAAGTATGTGCATTGCCTAGGTGGGCCATGAGTTTATTTAACAGATTCTAAATTGATGAATATTTCATCAGGGTCAACCAGTTAAAAACTAAGTAAATTTATGCTCCCAGTAGGCTATAAAAGAGTGTTTATATGTCCTCAGCCCTAAGTAAATCAAAATTTTCATCCTTGTCAATCTTATGAGTAAAACATGAATTATTTCCCTTTGTTTTAATTTACATTAATTTAGGGTGAGCTTAAGCATCTTTTTATGTTGTTAGTCATTTGTATTATCATAAAAACTGGCAATGCAGATGTTCTACCTTTTTAAAAAATAGGTTGTTTTCTTTTCCATTTTTATGTGTTGATCTTTGAATGAGGGACTTTAACTACTTGCCACTTACATTGCAAATGTTTCTTAATTTGCTTTTTGAGTTTATTCATGATGTATATCAGAATTCTTTATTTTGTAGGTTACAAAACCCAGCTCAGAAAAGGACATTTATTGACTAAAAGATCAAAACTAGTTTGGGGTTGATTCACTAACTAAAATATATCAAAGTGCTGTATTTTTTCCTTCTCTATCTGCTTTTATGGTAAGCAGATCATTTCATGTTTTGCTTCTCTCATGGTTGCTAACAGGCTGCTATTGAATTAGGTGTTTGTTGTTGTTTTATCAGGTTTTATATCCCATTCCTCACTGTGAGAAACTGACTTCTGTAGCACTTTTAGAATAGCCAGGAACATTTTATCCTAAAATATACCGATATTTTTTGTGCATTTGTATTTTTTTATTTTTTATTTTAAAAAGAATAAAAAGATACAGAATTTCAAAACAAAGTGATAGGAAACTAACAGTAGATATTATATTGCCTATTGTTACCTTCAAAGTAGTTGCTCAGATTACCATATATAGGCATGTAAGATTGATCCAACAATATAAATACTAGCTGTTCAATGAACTAATAAAAATTACTAGTACAGTTGTCTTAGCTATCTTGTGTATATGTATATGTTTTTATGTATGTATAAGTATTCCTTCCTTTTTCTCCTTCCTCCATCCCAGTTGTTTTTTTCCTTTTGAGCAGTTTCTTTCCATTTCACAGTATCCATTGTACCTTTGGGATCTTATTCACTCTTTCAGTTCCTTACACTAGGGAGATAATAGCTCTAAATTAGATTACATTTCATTCTTTTGGCCAAGAGCATGCTAGTGGCTTGTGAACCAATTACTGTAGTGTACTATGGGAAGAGCAACAAGATTACCCAGATAGGTTAAAGCAGTGAAGTCTCACCTCTGCCAAGGAGTTAGGGAGATGTGAACGCCCACCCCCAAACCAACTGGATAGCCGAGGCCTGCTACACCACAGGGAGAGTGGTGAAGTACTGAGAAAACATATTTACTACAGGAGAGTTTGTGCATTTGTTTTGGGGGATTTTTTTTTCTTTTTTTTTTTTTTTTTGCCATAGAAGGTTTTCTTTTTTAATTTTGAACTATCAGTGCATCAGCATTTTTTATGTTTAGATCCTGCTGATATTTTTCCCATTTCAAAGTGGTAGAAATGTTGGTCTATGTTTTCTTATCATACCTTACTTTTAATATATTAATCTTATGATAGAAACCCAGCTTTCTCTTTCTCCAAATGGCTGACCAGCTCTCTCACAGCATTGCTGATTCACTTTTAAAATGCCATCTTTATCATCTGTTTAATGCACATTTACCCTCTCATTTATTCCTGAACTTTCTTCACTGTATTCATGATCATTTTATTTCTAATCCATTTCTAAACTACTGTATCTTTGTAACCTGTTTTCGTATTTTGTAATCCATTCCTATATCACTCTTTTCTGTTTCAGAATGTCCCTGGATTTTGGGTATTTGTTCTGCCACGATAATTCCATAATTTAAAAAAATTTTTAAAGATTCTATTATGGTTTTAAAGTTGCAGAGTTTATAAATCTGTTTAAAGATAAATGATATAACAGAAATCCTGCCTATGCAATGATGACAAATTCATATTTTAGACAGTTTTAAAATTTTTTTTGCATTTTGATTCTTTGTATTTTAGTACAATTATGAATGATGAATGGATGTGTATATGGATGAATAGATTGTGTGCATGTGCATGTGTGTGTGGTGCTGGGAATTGAACCCATGGCTTTCACACCCAACTATATCCCTCATCTTGCACTCTTTTTTATCTATAGATAGGGTCTTGTCAAGTAACTGAGTTGCCCAGAATGGCCTTGAACTTGCAGTCCTGCTGTCTCAGCCTTCCAGAGGTCTATGATCATAAACATGACAAGCATGTCCAGTGGATGATTTATTTCATTACTGTTGTAAAGGAGATCTCCTCCTGCATTTTACATTTTCTTTTTTGCTTAAATTACAAAGGCATCATGTACAATCATGTATCAGATTGGCAAAAGTTTTAAAGTCTGATCTTAACAATCATTGGTGAGGATGTGGAGAAACAGGATCTCATGGTGCTGAGAAGATAAACCAATACAACTACTTTAGAAAGCTGTTTGGTGGTACAGATCCAAATGCCTTATCTGTAATTCAGAAATCCCAAAAGCTCTCAAATCTGAAAGTTCTTTCTTACTTGGTGGCAAAACCTGATCTGATATAAAAATATATCTCTTCATTTATCCCACTTAATGTGGAGATTTACCCTTGTCACCACAGGAAAAAAATATATTTGATTATAGGCTGCTTCCCAAATGCCAGAGTTTGTATGTATGTATGTATGTATGTATGTATGTATGTATGTATGTATATATATATATATATATATATATATATATATAATGTCTTTTCAAAATTCAAAAAATTATCAACACATCTGCCCCTACAGATTTTGAACAATATATTGTCAATTTGAGCCTAGTAAAGTCATACGTGTGCACATCATAGGACCCAGTCATTCTACCTTCAAGGTTATTCTCTGGAGAAATCTAGTCCTATGTGCATATGTCTAAGCATGTACATGATAGCAATGTCTAGAAGAAAAAGAAAAAGCAAGGAGATAAAGAACCACGCAGAGTGAGCCTCCCTTTTTAGCTACCCATGCTTTACATCTTTCTTTAGGTCTACAGAATTATTTTCCTTAAAGTTGTGTAATGTATAATAAAAGGTATTTAAATTCAAATTACTATGTAGATTGATTTCTTTCTGTTATATCTCTTGCATCTTGGCCAGAACTGGATCACAGTCATTGCCAATGCAGTAAAGTCATCATGTTTGTTACATCATCGTTCACTCAACGCACACTCCTTGAGAGGAAAGTGTCTTGTTCACAGCTCTATACCCAGTGCCTTGACGAATCTCTGACACAGCTCAATGAGTTTTGTTGCATGAGAAAACTGTGTGAATGATAAGATAAATGGAGCTGCGATGAGGAAGGACACGAGGGCACCTTCCCCACTATTTGAACCAGCCTGCCTGCTGTCTTCAGGGAAGCCAGGAGAAATGATTCTTCTCAGTACCCTTGGCCTGTTGACCCTGGTGATATATTTGTCTATTAGATAGGAAAATACTTTCCTTTTGCCTATCTTTTAACTTGTTACTTTGAAATAATGTTAGAGAGAAGTGACAAAGTGGTTCAGCTCAAGAGCTCTCACCTGGAGTGCTCTATTGTTAATGTTGTGCATTACAATGTGTGTTGGTGAAGTGAAAAGTGTTTAAACCAGCACTGATACATTAGTGTTACCTAAAACTGGATGTCATCTATATTTCACCAGGTTTTTGTTTTGTTTGTTTTTGTTTTTGTTTTCTTTGTTCCAGGATCCAATCTAGGACACCATATCACATTTAGTTGTTTTACCTCCTTAGCAGCCTTGAGTCTGAGACTTTCTCAGTCATTCCTTGTTTCGTGTGACTCACAGCTTTAAGGGGCAATAGGTATTTTGTAGCATGTCTCCCAATTTGTGTATGTTTGAAGTTTTCTCTGGATTAGAGTGAGATAAAGGATGATTTAAAAGAATACCACAAAGATGAAGTTCCCTCCTTAAACACATATCAGAGGTTACAAGAGATCCATGTGACATAATTGGTGACCTTAATCTTCATCTCTTGGATCAGTGCTTTCTAGATTCCCCTCTTGAAAGTTACATTACTGCTGTGGTTCATGGACTGACTTCTTTCTATAATTCTGGTCACAAACTGAGTTGGACAAGAACTGAATCAAATTTCTCCATAAGGTGAACACTGAACTTAATCACTGAAGTTGACTTCGGTTCTCATCCACTTTGGTTTGCAACCAGAATCATGGGAACACAGGAAGCAAGGCACCCCTGTGCTATTCTTCCCTTTTCAGCTCTATTTGTTTTTAGAAGTGAGTCACCACTGCAGCCCACACTTAAAATGGTAGCAGCTAGCAGGAGGAGAGTTAAGATTTACTCCCTGCAGACCCCAGAAATTATTTGGAATTTTTCTGTAGAGACCACTGGTCTGTTTTCCTTTTATTTCTTGTTTCTTTTCTTTCTTTAACAATTCATTTGGGATCACTGATTTGTATCAGTATAAACTCATGGGTGTATTTTTGTCTTTTTGCACCCACTTTAATAGGCATTCTTATAAATTTTTGGAGATGCAATTCAAACTAGATAAAATTCACCATGTCATACTTACTAGGACTTATAATAAAAGGACTTTTATTATATTCACCGTGTTGTGTATCTGTCACCACCTATCTTAAGAATATATCCATCATTCCAAAAAGAAGCTCTAATTATTAGCAGTCACTCTCATTTCGCTTGCTCCCCAACCCTCTAACCTGCTTTCTCTATGATTCAGTCTGGTCTGTATGTCTCATGTGAATGGAATAGCATTCTATATGGCCTTTTGTGTCTGGTTTCTTTCACTTAGAATAATGTTTTCAAGTATCATCTACATTGTAGCATGTATCCACGCTTTATTCTTTTTGTGGCTGAATAATATTCCATTGTATAGTTAACATCACATTTTTTTATCCATTCATCCACTGATAGACCTCTGGGTTATTTCCGCTTTTAGGCCATTGTGAATAATGCTGCTATGAACATTAGGATTCAAGTTTTTGTTTGACCATGTGTTTTCAATTCTCAGAATATACCTAGGAGTGGAACTTTTAGAGTTTTATGGCAATTCTAGTCTTAACTCTTTGAGGAACTGCCAAACTATTGTCCAAAACAGTTGCATCATTTTATATTCTTACTAGCAATGTATAAGGTTTTAATTTTTTGTTTTGTTTTTTAAATAATACCCATCCCAGTAAGTATGACATGGTATCCCATTATAGTTTTGATCTGTATTTCCCTAAAACCTAATGCTGAACCATGGGGCTGTGAAATATTGTACATCATCCTTGGAGATACATTTATTCAAATTCTATAGTTCTTTTTTAGTGGTTTTGTTTTAATTGGGTTATTTGTCTTTTTAGTTTTAAGCTGTAAGAGCTCTTTGTATATTTTGGATCCTCAACCCTTAACAGATACATACATGATTTTCAATTATTTTTCCTATTCTATAGATCATTTTACTTTTTGACAAGTATTCTTAATACAAAAGGTTTTAAATCTTATTCCAAACTTACTCATTTTCTCCTGTTAATTTGTGTTATACCTAAGAAACTGTTACTTGAGCCATGCTAATCCAGATTTATAGGTTTGTTTCCTTTGAATTTATGTTTTAGCTCATGCATTAAGTATTTGGTCTATTTTTGAAATAATTTCTATATGGTATAAGGTAGAGGGCCAGATTTATTCTTATGTAGATATCTGATTGTTCCAGGACTGCTGAAAAGATTTTTTATCTTTATAGATGTATAATTTTATTTCTGGACTCTTAGTTCTCTTTTATTGGTGTATAGATTTAGCATTTGAAGTTATGTATTTACTTTATACTTGGGGTCTTAGTCCAATTTTATGTTGTCTACTTATGCTAGTGCATAGACTGTTCCAGGTTTGGCTTCTGGCACTCCTTCAGCTACAGCTTTGATAGACCCCCTTGTTTGTTTGTTTTAGTATTTTAGGGAAAGATCTACAGGGTATTCAGGGTCTCACTACTACATTGGACTCATAGTGATCCACCTGTTTATAGCCTCCAAAGAGCGGGGATTACAGGCGTGCACCACCATGCCTAGTCTCAATTTCCATCTCAACGTGTCGAAGGTGGATCCGGCATGGCAGGCCCGGGGACTGAACCTCCAACCCCTGTACCTGCTTGTAGGTGCTTTATCCACTGAGCTATTTGGCCGGTCCTCCATGTTTGTTTGTTTTTTGAGTATTTCCTTATTTTATCATCTTAATACAAGAAACTTGCAAGCTTATCTTGTGCTTTGTCTATCCCAAGCTAGAATTAAGCACTTCATGGACCCGTAGCTCCTTTAATTGGAGAATAATATTTTCAAATAAAGATCTGGCTTTAACAATTATAGTGGAGTGACACATAACACTCCACTTTCACCTGTTTTCAAGGCTTTCAGCAGGGAGATACTCTTAGATGTGATAACCCAAGTACATAAGAGTAGATGTCTCTAATTGCTCCTGTATACACCTGTGTACTATATCTGTGGGATGAAGCACACTCTGTGTGTGTGTGTGTGTGTGTGTATGTGTATGACTCCAGACTAATGTCTCTAATTCAAACAGTATCATAAGGGATCAATTCTAAGTTTTTCTCATTGCTAATTTATCTCTTTCCCATGGTCAGATCCAATGGTGTCCCATCATCCAACAGCAATTTACTTACTCATTCAACTATAGTATATGATTTCAGAATTGTTAACATATAACAATTGTTAACACATAGCACTCCACTTCACCTGTTTTTAATCTTTGTAACACTTTCATCTACAACATTTTGCGATTTTATTTAGTTTAGAAGTTTTTTGTTACATCCTAAGTTTTATATCTTTCCTAGAAAGGTTTTGTCACCTGCTACTATCCCCATATTATTTTTAAAAATTTAGGTTTTCTTTATATTTAGATATTTAATCTGTCTGGATTTTATTGTGTATTACATAAAATGTGGGTATGACTTTTTCTCTCAAGTGGTGATCTAAAGATCCTAGACATATGTTATTATAGTTAGTCCTTTCCTGAGTTTCAGTGTGGGTGAGTCCTGTCTTAACTCTATTCTACCAGTCTATTTGCTGATCTCTTAGGTCTTCTAAGTTTAGTTTCACAGATGAGCAGTAGGTTTAAATTGTGAAAATGGATTTTAAAAATGTGTTGAAGATTTTGATGGAGATTATGTTGAGTCTGTTTAGTTTCAAGGAAATTCACATCTATTTAAGTCTTCTTTTATGTCTTTCATAAAGTTTTATGTTATCTTTCCATAAGTCTTACATTATTCATGAATTCACTTTATTCAGGTGAATTCATATGAATATTCACATTTGTTATATGTTTTAAATTACATTTTCAAATTATTGATGACATTCCTGTGTTCAAACAAGTTACTTAATGCTTTTATTAGAACTGACAGGTTTCTTAAAAGATTCTATTGTAGACAGTCCTAATCATCTGTACATAATGACAATATCTTACAGCTTTCTAATTAGAGAGCTTTTTTTCAGTGAGAGATGAAAAAAGATAAATCCCTGAAGAAAAGCAACATAAAGGAATACAAATACTTTTCAAATTCCTAAACAAAATTAGGATTCAGAAAATGGAAATAAACACAGACTTGAGAAATCTTAAGTAGTAACTTAAATATAATTCAAATATAAAGAATATAGAGGATGCTTTATGTAATTTTATGTAAATAAATATTTAAAAAGGATTATGTTATATATATAGATATAATTATATATGTATATATATATACACACACACATATATAGTTGTTTACATAGATAATAAAAATTGAATCAGAAAGTCAGAGAAAGCCTGAGAAGACCCATAAACGTAAAATAAATTAAAAATGGGACATCTCTAATGTGTATATGTATTTTCTTTTGAAAGACTGAGCAAGAAAGAGTCTATGTAGTTCAGGCTAGCTTTGAACTCACTTTGTAGCTCAGGCTGGCTTCAGACTCCAGTGTTCCTTGGATCCCTCAGCCTCCCTCACAAGTGCTGGGATTATAGGTGTGCACCACCATGCCTGGCTATATTTTTATATTTTAGATTTCTCTACATTTCTAATTTTTACCTCATTAAATTGACAAAGACTATTGCATAAAAGTAGCAATGGCCAGAATTTCTTTTTCTGTGCTTTAGTTGATGTGCTTGTTACTAAATTATAAGATTTTCTGTTGTTTTATCGAGTTATGGTTTAAACTTTTCCTTATATTCCTAGACTATTATAAGTTTTTATAAGAAGTTAGTGTTCAGTTATACCAACAAATCCTTTTTCAGCAACAATTACAATGATCAATTTTTTTAAAAACCTGTTAGTATAGTTCCAATGTTGAAGCATCTTTTGGTTCAATTATATGTTCAACTCCACTCAAAGTGTCTTAGATTATACTCAGTAACAGATGATTTAGCACTGTGTGTGTGTGTGTGTGTGTGTGTGTGTGTGTGTGTGTGGCACTGCAGATTGAACCTATGACCTTCACATTGTATTTTAGCCCCCTTTTTATAATTTGTTTTAAAATTTTGAGATAGGATCTTGCTAAGTTGTTCAAGTTGACCTCACACTTCTCAGTTCTCCTGCCTCAGCCTCCCAGAGTGCTAGTGTGTGCTACCACACTCCAGTTAATTTAGGATTTGGGGGTAAGTATTCATAATTAAGATTTTCCTATATTTTTGTTGTTCCCTTCAAAAGATTTTGCTTTAGTATATATGAAGATTTTTTTGAGAAATCTAATCCCTCTTTTTTACTGTTTCAAGGGTGTCTGTTCTTTTATCTAATTTGTAAAACTAGCTTCAGTTGGTGTAGAGGGAGGTAGAGTACTGATCATAGATAACTTGTGAGTCCTGTGAACTATCGAATGGAAATGGGGGCACAGCAGTTAGCAAATAGATTGCCAAGACACTTAGTCTGTATGTATCATCTCTAAAAAAGCAGTCTTCCCTTTCTTCCACTGTATAATCAGTGGCAATGGGGATGGAGATGAAAGACGTACTCAAGAATCAACATGAAAGGTGATTCATTAAAAAAAAAAAAGTGAATTAATAGCTTTTGGTTAACTAAACAGCCAGGAGATGATAAAATGACAGGGGTGCTAGAAGCAAAAGACCCAGAGGAGTGTTGGCTTGAAAGTAGATAAAGAATTCCATTTTCAAAACAAAATGAGGAATTTAATTTTGGACATGTGTGGCAGATGTTAAAAAGTGTTATGAAGGAAAGAGAGCAGACATGGAGCATGGTCACTTGGCTAATGTAACCCTTGCAACAAATCTACTTGCACTGAGCAGACAGTGAGTTGAAAGGCCAGAAAAACTGAGTTTGCCAAGATTATTCACTTCTAAGTACCTGGCTTTCCATAGTGTCCAGTCATTGTGAGATGTCAGTTTAGAGCTCATGGGCCATTGGCATGAAGAGAGTGTTTTAGACTGAGGATGTAGATTGGTTATCATACTTTTCCTAGCAGACATGAGGGCTGAGTTCAGTACACACACACACACACACACACACACACACATCATCATCATCATCATCATCATCATCATCAAAAAAGAAACAGACAAAAAGAGAATAGACACTGGAACCACAAGAACACAGTTTCTGTACAAAATCTACTTAATTCATGAAGAGAAAGGAGTCTATGCTGCAATTAATTTCATGGCTTTCCCGCTCCAACCTCTACAGTCCACTCCATACCTCCCTATGCTCTGCCCTCCTACTCCATGGCTCAGTAAGAAAGAACTTTGCCTGCTTTAATTGGAAAGGTAAGTAGTGGTATACAAGTGAGGGAAAAAAAAGGATGCTCAGATGGTCTGTACAGAATAGTCTAGAGCACCAGGAAAGGGGTGACAAATTGGAAAACTTCATAAAGCCTGTGATACTAGCATGGGGATTTGAAAGACAACTAAGAATTTACCAAGCAGTCAAACAATATTTAAAGCAGATGGATATTAAAGGAAATACTAAAAGGAAGACTATTCAAAGCATCTGTGATTGGTATGTATGAAAGCCAACAGACTGGCATGAAGTGCAAATGGCAATGAAATTTAAGGATGAGAGGGACTAGTACCTTTTCACACACCTGGTAAGAGTGGACCAGGATAGCCTTTCTGGAGTGGCACCTAGAGGAACTTAGCTCAAATATGCACATGCCTGTTGTATTTTAGATCTAGAATATCCACCCAAAGTCTCTCAAGCTCAGAGACAGGGTTTTGGAAAGGTCATGAGGATGTCTTACTTCTCAGTAGATTCACCCACTAGTGCTAGCAGCTGAGTGTGCTCATATCGCTGAGTGAGGGGCCACTCACTGCATGCCTTGGAAGGGTGGAGCACTCTCTCCTGCTCCTCCACTCTTTGCTTCCTGCTCTGTGCAAGTCTCTCACCTCTGCCATGCTGTCCGCCATCCCATTTCTGCCTTGGAGTCAGCTGACTGAAACTATGGCCCTCAACAAAGCCCTGGTCCTCTAAGTTTTGGCTGTCATATAGGATATTGTGTCCAGTGATGGGAAAGTGACTAAGACACCAAGAAAGTGACATTTGCTGCACACTAGGACAAGGACTTGGAGGCGACCAGGTATGCTTACTAGTATAAAATGTATTTTGGAATAGCTTACCACAGTCTGAAATAATCAACGAAGTACATAAAGCAATATTACTAGATATCAAAAAATGTTAAGTATAAAATAATAACCAAAGCCAAGCATGAAAGTCACGTGCGCGCACGCACACACACACACACACACACACCTGTCATCCCAGCGCTTAGGAGGCCAGCCTGAATTACATAGCAAGACCCCATCTCAAAAAAAAATAAAATAAAAAGTTTTGTCAATATATATAAGGCATCATCAGGGACATAAGACAACAAGGTAGTCTGTATCTTGGGGCAAAGGGGAGCATTGAGAGTAAGGCTGATGATTGAAAGGGGAAAAACAAGGACCAAATCTGACTGACTGGAATCTCTGTGAACTAAGGAGGATGACCAATGTCCTGCCCAAGGTGATAATGAAGAACTCCAAAGCCTTACACATATGGAATAACCACAGAAGAGGTTAGTGAGTCAGGAGGCACAGATTGGAGTCGGGGAGAAGTGCTGTGGCCTGCCTCCTGCAGTCAGCAGGAAGCAGCTGACAGCTTTTAAGCAAGAAGGAACACTGTATTCTCTCTTATGAGCTGAAGGATAAGGAAAGACTGAGACAGTACAGTGTTCAGGTGACTTTTAAAATGACAGCAGAGAGACATCAAGACAAGAACAGAGGTGGGTAGGCAAGGGGGCAACACCGTGGGTGTTTTCCAGTACATCATCCAGGCCTAATGCAGGATCCCACAGCAAGCCACCTCCATGGCTACAGCCATCCATGAAGATTTCCATCAACATGGTGACCAGGGTTGAAGTTGTTTCCTCCCTCCTAGCACCGTTTCATCTTCTATGCCTGGCTGTCTGGCACAGAATTGGAGACTCAAGTTCGAAGTCCAGCTCTTCCCTCTGGGTTCTAGAAATGACCTTGGGCAGGTTATACTTCCTCTTTGGGCCTCGGGTCTTCTCCCATTTCTAGTGTGTGTTTTCTTTGGTTCCATATTTTTATATTTCCCTAGGAAAAGCCCCCAACAGGGAAATTTTGCCCCCTCCTCCAATCCCCCCAGGTATCTCCAAAGTCCTGACATCCTCCTTAATCTTCTAGCTCCAGTGCCCCACCCTGGTGAGGAAGAGCAACAAATTGGTATCGTAATGGCCCTGCTGATTGCATTATGAGTGTCTAATGCAATATGCTCTCATGAGGCCCATCCATCAGGGCAAAGCCCCTCCCCAAGTCCCTGCCACCCAGGTCACATTAGTCAGGCAGCCCATTCATCATTACCACACACCTCCATGGAGACTAGCCTAGACAGATGAGGGGCCAAATCAGATTTATGGGGAGGAATCTTTGAAAAAATCAGCCCCATCCATCTCCCAGACAGTGTGGAGGGAGCCCTATGTCCCCATTCCCTCCAATGCTCCTTAGGGAGATGGGTCCTAATAGGAAAGCCAACCAAGTTGCCTTTGTTTCTATGAAGGCCCATTCCTGAGTCCCTCACATTACCTAGCATAGCCCTAGAACTAGCTTCTCTTGGAATTCAAAATGTTTAGAGCAAAGTTCCTTCCAGGTCGAGGACAGTGCCTAGAGTTGGCCACCATTTCTAAGAATCGCAGGGCATGCATTTACCTGGGATCCTAGGCAGGATTAACTTCTGAAAGCAGAGAGAGAGAAGGAGGAGGCACTGGGCCCAGTTCAGGAATGAGTTACATCCCAGGGTGTTACAGGGAAGATTTTATCCAGCCTTCCACTGTTGAGGGCTCATTTTTACTCCCTAGCTAGATCAGGTGACCTGCCTCTGTGCACGAGAAGATGTGAAGGAGTTCAGAATAGAGTCAACTGTCTTTCAGGTCCCTGAATTCATGGAAACTGAAGCTTGTATGACTTGAAATCCTCTTTTGAAAAGTCATACAAAATTAGCCAGATTCCTTCCTTGGGATTTGGAAGCAGCCTGTGCAAGGGAGGGGCCCTAAAGTTTTAGTTTCCTCTACTGCCTTGTGGATCTCTCCCCGCTGTGTCCCAACACTCACATAGCACCTGAGCTGGGCCCTGGAGGAGGGAGTTCAGGGGCTGAGCAGGACTGACCCCCACGGATTCGGCCCAGCCCATTCCCACTGATGAACTGCACAAATACCACCACGATTGCCAATTTTCAAAGACTGCACAGCTGGGAAGTGACAGAATAGTGACTAGGACGTGGCTCATTGACCACTGAGCTTGTGCTCATCCCAGAGTCCCTTGTCCAGACTGCCCTCAAGCTTTGGAGGAGGATTGCCTGCTGTACACAGTTGCTCTAGTGCTAGTGTTGTGGCTGCCCTGGGGTCTGAGAGAAATGAGGCAGAGGCAGCAATGGGGATAGAAAAGAGGGAAGAAATCCTTGTGAAAGAGGCCTAGGGATCGGTGGTGGGCACTCTGAGTTTCTGAGTTTGGGGGCTGCCTTCCCCTGCCATAGTTAATCTTGCCTCTCCCAAACTGATCATGAGCCCATCTGTGCTGGGTCTCGAATGAGGGGACTCAGGCTGAGCAGAGCTGGGAACAAGCCACGGATGCCTCATCCACTATGGCTCTCGAAGTTCCCAGGGGAAAGACCTTTAAAAGGAAGGAGAAATAAAGTGAAAAATACACAGAAATCTGAAGTCAAATGGGAGGAACTACAATGCATTTATTTATACATTTAGAAAGTTGCTGCCAGGCGAAACCCCTTTGCCTAACAACTAACTCACCCTTCACAACCATATTCTCAGGGCTGGAATTCCATTTCTCCTGGAGCACTTCTTCAGGCCTTCCGTGGCCGGGCTTCACAGGTGGTAACATCAGCAGCTTAGCCACTGATGGTGGGGCCCGGCAGAGGCCAATGCTGGCTCTTCTACATATTGGCATAGACTCTGGAGAAGCCTGACCCACCCCAGCCCCCTCTCTGCCCATGCTCTTGTGGACCCAAGCCACTTACAGGCCCTAAGGTGCTGAGAACAGTAGGGGGTCCTCTTCCTGCCAGGCAAGTCCTGGGACCATGAAACACAGCCCCTGAACTGGCTCCTGGATAATAGGGAAGAAGGCTGGACACACACAACATGGGCCAAGATGATGGGAAGCTCTGAGGGCATTATGTAAAAGGAATGTGCATCTTCCCAGCAAAAGAGCCCTGTGCTGGGAGCCCTGGTAGCTGATGGTTTCCCCTGGTGCCATCCCACAATTGTCACTTGCCCTGAGGGCAATGTGTTGTCTCTTCTCAGATGGCATGCTTAGCCCCAGGAGTCTGAGCTGGAGCTTTGGTAACTTTGGATCATAATGCTGAAACTCCTTCAGCCACTGTTCTCCCTCTCCTGTTTCTTGCCCTCTTCTTCTCCCGGCCTCCCCACAGGGCTGTGCCTGCAGCCTCTAAGGCAAGGCTCTCTCACTGGGCCAGCTTCCTCTTCTCTAATGTGGGGCACTGGCAAAGTGAGATGGGAGGAGTTTCCATGTTTCTCCACTCACTGCCTGGGTTTCTTCCCAGGTGTTCTCCATTCTCCTTTCCCACATGAGGGCTATATGTGACTGCTCCTAGGGTTTGATCTTTGCTTGCACCTCACTGGATCCCTGCTGGTTGAGGTGCTCTTGCTGGCTCAGCCTGAATGTAGATCAGAAGGCTGTGGGTCGGGTTGTGTGCTCAGGTGTGCCAGCCTGCTGTAGGCCCTGGTGCAATAAAGACTGCCACTCATGAAGAGACACAATCGGACACAGCCTGAGAATGGAGGCAGATGAGACCCAGGCCCACAAAGAGGTGCTTGTGCCACAGAATAGTGGAGAGGAAGGCCTCAGAGAGATGGATGGCTTTTTCCACAGACTTGGGATGCTAGCACTAGCCCCTAAAAAGGCAGCTGAATAAAGAGCCTTTTAGTGGGAGTCATAGGTAGAAAACTTTGTCCGTGCGTGCGTGTGTGTGTGTGTGTGTGTAGGGGACCCCAGGTGGGAAGAGCCTTGGATTACTAACCTCTCTAAGTTCCTTGAGAACCCTGAGATTCTAATTGCTGAAAGGAAACAAACACAAAGGACAATTGGTTTCAAGGTTAACTCAGACAAGTGTCAGTGGGGAGAAAGAGGCCCTTTCCAGGCCCTTTCTTCCACTCTACCTTAATATGAACATTCTTTGGGGCTGTGCCCTAGGCCAGTCTTTCCCTTTAGGCCTCTCCAGGTTAGTGTCTCCATTAAATCTCTATGCCAGATCTGTCTTCCATACTTCAGGCCTCTACATAGCCAGCAGCCTTCAGACATGAGAAAGGGCCACCTAAAACCTACCATGGCCCAAATCAGTCTCATCATTTGGCCCTCAAGCTCCTCTTTCTCCCAAGTTTGCTGGGAAAGGCTATTTCTTCAGCATCTACCCAGTTGGAACCCGCTCCCCAACCACAGTTACCACATGTGTCTACCTCTTGGTTACAGCTCAACTACTCCTGAAACCTGTGCACTTTACTCCATCTTTACTGTTCAGATTTGGGTTAGTCTTTTGTATGCTAGATTACAGATTCAGATTAGACTCTGGGTTTGAATTCTAGAGGAGATTGCATTTACCCTCAAGGTACACTTGGGCAAGGTGTTGAATTACTTGATTCCCCAGACTGTTTCCCTCTGTAAAGTAGGATAACGTACCTACCTCCTGGGTTTACAGTGGGTTATGTAAAAACATACATGTGGAGTGTTTTGTAAAGTGCCTGGCACAGACAGCTGTAGGGTGCCATTGTCACTGCTATTATTGTTGTTGCCATTATCCTCACTGTTACCTGAATTCCCACCACAGTTCAGGCAGGGCAGCATATATTGCTTGAGCTGGTAAGTATTGGAGCAGATTTTGAGCCTAGATCTAAATGACTCCAGAGTCTTATTGGTAGCTGCTGAGCGATGCTGCCTGTTTGCAAATATGAAGAATGAATAGATCTGGAATAGCAGGACAGCGAGGAAGGCATGAAGCCAATGGGGGGGGGGCGGGATTCAAGGAGAGTACCAGAGGTGCTCTAGATTACCCAGATAAAAGGGATTTCCAAGTGACAGTCTCCTTGAAGGAGTCAGGGAATGCAGATTGAAGCTGGGCTAAAGAGGAAATATAGGGTTGTGGCAGAGGTGCTAGGGGAGAGACTGTGCAGGGGGCTGGAGTTCTCCCAAGAACCTCTTACAGCCAGCAGAGAG
The DNA here is from genome assembly GCA_004027165.1 of Ctenomys sociabilis. Classification (NCBI taxonomy): domain Eukaryota; kingdom Metazoa; phylum Chordata; class Mammalia; order Rodentia; family Ctenomyidae; genus Ctenomys; species Ctenomys sociabilis. The sequence goes on from PVKA01005879.1 coordinate 84,878, forward strand.
AGAACGAGATGAGAGCTTAGAAGGATCACAAGGATATGCCAGAGAAACTGTGGTAGTCAGAACAGTGGAGACAGGACCCTGGAGGGGTCAGGAGTGTGTGTCATTCTGGAAATTGTTCCCTGCAATCACCACTAGTGTCTGATGTTGAAACTAGCTAATGCTACAACAAGAGGAACTCCAGTGAGCTTGGATCTGGGGTGCAGTCTCATAGGAAAGGTGGAGGGTCCTCACAGGGCCTCTGGGCTCTGCCTCTCCATCTCCTTCTGGGAGGGAGTTTGTAGGACCTAGTAGCACTTTGAACTCAGGGTATGCAGCCCTGTGACCTAGATTTTCAGCTTAGCTCTAGGTGAGGCTGTTGCAATCAGTCGGCTGGCTTGCCTGCTAGGGGCTTCTGTGCAGAAGTCAGTGGGGATGGGAAGGGGGGGTTCATTTCTGGTTAGTATCTCCAAGCTCTGGAGGTGATGATATTTTTCCTCCTAGACTTGCTCTTTTGCACCTGAGGCCTGTAATTTAGATCACTGCCCCACCTCTAGCCCCAAAGAATGGAAGCCTTTGAGACAAGCAGTCCAGTGCCCCCTTGTACTTTCTTTCGGCCCACACTTGCCCTGCTAGCCTGTTGTCTAGCCTGGAACCTGGAATCCTCCAGGTTTAGGTACAGGACAGAGCTTTGATTGGCAGGAAGCAGTCCACCACATTCCTGTCCTACCTGTGCCCATAAGGTAAGCTTGCTGGACAGGCTGCAGTGAGGGAACAGATGGCACTATACCTCTGGGAATGGCTTCTCCATGGAGGCTTTCTGACATGGGGGACTTGGAAGGGCACCCTGGTGGACCCCAGGAGTCCAGGAAGGAGAAAGCTGCATTCCTTGTCATATTCAGTCTATGCAAAAATGAACAGTGTTCCCTTTAAAAAAATCAACAACCTGGCAATTTCTGGGATTCGTGGGATTTTTACAGCTTGGGTAGAGGGTGGGGGAAGCAGTTTTTAACACCAGGCAACATGAAGGCGAATTCATTTACATCCACTCGGCCATATCCCCTGCCTTTCACATGGGTGTTTTACCTTCCACAAAGGCTCTGGGTTCTCTATCGTGCCTTTCTTTCTTCTTCCTGGATCCCAATTGTCAAGCCTTCAAGAAAATGCACTTCAGTCCTTTGTCACCGAGTGTAATTTGATAAACTGAGCAGAAACACACTGCTCTCACCATCCTTTCAAAAACTGTTACTGCCAGAGAAAGAGGATGAGGGAAAGAGATCTGAGGTCTTTGAATGGACGTTTAAGCACGGATGCACGCACACGCGCATGCACACCACACACACACACACACATACACACACACACAGAGAGAGAGAGAGAGAGAGAGAGAGAGAGAGAGAGAGAGAGAGAGAGAGAGAGAGAGAGGGACCTACAGTTAGTTGCCTGGCGTGGAAGGAAGCCGACACTCAGATTTTGTGTTCTGGGGCCTGGCCTGGGGTCCTGGGACAGATACCCTCTCAGCTCCTACCAACTCCCCTCATTGCAGGGCCTAGTAGCAGCCTCCCAGTGGGCGGTGCCAGGGCAGGTTGCAGGCTATAAAGGGCTCTTGGCTCCCTGGGCCTGAGAGAACGCCATCGCTGCGACAGTGTCCCTGCCAGCACAGCCAGCCTGGGGCACTGTCCGTGTCCCATCGCTACCCCGCTGACTACTCTTTTCCAAGCAGTGCCGATTTGGACACAGCTGTCAGCTGCGTTCCTCCTACCTTCCATGGGCAAGTCCCCTTTTGGATTGCTTTGGGCTGGGTTGGGAGTGGGGTAGGAGATGAAGGACCGGGTATGGGGGCTTTGACAGGGGAGAATGGGGATAGTTCCACTTACTTAGAAATATTCCTTCTGGGGCAAGTGTTGGAAGCTAAGGTGCCTGGTATGAGGTCTGAGGTGATACTCGCTCCATATTCAGGCTAACGAGACAGCAGCAAAGTTCTTTCCAAGGGGCCACCCCCTTCCCAGAGGGCTGCAGAGTAGTGGGTGAGGGGCTGTCTCCTGGCCAGTCAGTCATCTCTCAGGGGCTGAGAGTGGGCATTCAGACTATGCCTGCATGTGACTCTGCCAGGAAAAGCTGTTGGGATAAGCGTTGTTATCTATGAAATAAAATGAAAAGAATCAGTAGATACTTGGGGGTGGGGTGAGGGCAAGTGTCAGTAAAGGACAAAAAAGAAAAAAATGCGTCATCCAGGATCTAGCTTTGGATTTAGTTGTGCTGGAAAGAGCAGACTGATCTCTCTTACTGGAAGGGGCCACTAACTCCTCTAAATAGCCTCAGAGACTGAAACTGCAAGAGTGGGGGTGACTGAGGAAGAGCGGAGCCCAGCCACCTCCTAAAAGGCAGAATCTGTGGCACGATGATGATTTCCAAGCCAAGCTGGGTTATGTTGTGCCACTGCACCCCTTCTACCCTGTCCAGCCTGGGCAACAGGGGTCCAGTGCCTCTCACAATAGCCAGGACACAGTCAGGCTAAGGAGAAGTGTCCTCCAGGCTGTCCTTGGGTACTGCGGGGTACTGCCAGCTTCATGGCGCCTGATCCAGAGGGAGGGCCCCAAGTGAGAGAACGTAGGCAAGTAGGCCTTGGATGAGTATCTGGGGCTTTGTGCAGCCGTTCGGCATCTGGGGAGCCTTCTGAACCTGCTGGAGTAGAGGTTTCTGCTCTGGTTTGGAAGAAGCGTGCAGGCAGAATCTGCCACCCCAGGGCTTTTGCTGGCAATAGGTCCTGCGTGTCAGGAAGGCGA
>PVKA01005880.1:0-24244 GCA_004027165.1 Ctenomys sociabilis
CTCTGAGAAGTGTGTATTCATCTCACATGCCCATTTCTGAATTGGGTCTTTAAATTTGAGGGCCCTGTTATATCTTAGTTCTTTATATATTCTAGACAGCAGACCTCTGTCTGATTGCTTATTAGTGAGGATTTTTCAAAATTTGTGGGTTGTCTTTTCACTCTGTTGACAATTTCTTTTGACATGCAGAAGCTCCTTAAGAAGAGTTGATCCAAGTTGTTGATTCTTTCAAGAGCTTCCCATGCGAATATATGTTTGTTCATGAACTCTTTATCTACCCCTATATCTTCAAGAGTTCCTCCTACTTTCTCTTCCAGGAGATTGAGTGTTTCTGTTTTAATGTTTAGATCTTTAATACATTTTGACTTTGACTTAGTGCATGGTGATAGAGCTGGGTCAAATTTAAGTTTTTGGCATGTAGAAAGCCATGTTTTCCAGCACCATTTGTTAAAGGGGCTATCTTTCTTCCAGTGAACTTGTTTAGCCCCTTTGTCGAAGATCAGATGGTTAAGTGTGATTTTAGATGCCTCTGTGTCTTCTAGTCTATTCCACTGATCCTCAGGTCTATTTTGTTGCCAATACCATGTTGATTTTATCACAGTGGCTTTGTAGAATAATTTCAAGTCCAGAATTGTAATGCCTCCTGCCTTGTCTTTATTGGCCAAGATTGCCTTTGATATTCTAGGTCGTTTGTGGTTCCAAATAAATTTTAGGAATTATTTCTCTATGTCTGGGAGGTATGTTGGTGGCAGTTTGATAGGGATTGCATTAAATCTGTACAGCAATTTTGGGAGTATGGCCATCTTCACGATGTTGGTTCTTCCTATCCAGGAGCATGGAATATTTTTCCATTTTCTGAAGTCCTCTATAATCTTTTTTCTTAGGGTATTGTAATTTTCCGTGAAAAGATCTTTGACTTCCTTGGTTAAGTGAATCCCAAGGTATTTCATTTTCTGCAGTGCTTTGTAAAAGGTATTACTTCTATTGTTTCCCTTTCAGTGTGCTTGTTATCTGTGTGTAGAGGAATGCTATTAACTTTTGAGTGTTGATTTTGTATCCTGCTATGCTATTGAATTTCCGAATCAGTTCTAGTAGTTTCTTGGTGGAATTTTTGGGGTCTTTCAAATAAAGTATCATGTCATCTGCAAGTAGTGATAATTTAACATCTTTACCTATTCTTATTCCCTTTATTTGTCCCACTTTTCTAATGTCTGTTGCTAAGGATTCCAAGACTATATTGAATAGGAGAGTGACAGAGGACATCCTTGTCTTGTACCTGATTTAAGAGTAAAAGATTTCAGTTTTTCCCCATTTAGGATTAGCTTTTGGGTTGTCATAGATGGTTTTTATCAAGTTAAGATAGATAGAGTCTATCTATCCCAATTTTCTGTAGGACCTTGAACATGAATGAGTGTTGGACTTTGTCAAAAGCTTTTTCTGCATCAATTGAGATGATCATATGGTTTTTAGATTTCAGTCTATTAATATAGTGTATTACATTTATAGATTTTCAAATATTGAGCCATCCTTGCATCCCTGGGATGAATCCTACCTGGTCATGATGTATGATCTTCTTGATGATTTGCTGTATTCTATTTGCCAGGATTTTGTTGAGTATTTTTGCATCTATGTTCATGAGGGAGATTGGCCTGTAGTTCTCCTTTTTCCAGGATTTTGTTGAGTATTTTTGCATCTATGTTCATGAGGGAGATTGGCCTGTAGTTCTCCTTTTTGGTTGTGTCTTTTCCTGGTTTTGGAATCAGTATTATACTTGCCTCTAGAAATGCTTTTGGGAGGACTGTTTCCTTTTCAACTTCATTGAAGAGTTTGTGGAGTGTGGGGGTTATATCTTCTATAAATTTCTGTAGAATTCAGCTGTGAATACATCAGGACCTGGACTTTTCTTTGTCGGTAGGCTTTTTATTATATTTCGTATTTCATTGGCTGTTATTGGCTTATTGGGAGTTGTTATATGTAATTGGTTCAGTTTTGGTAATTTATACCTTTTGAGGAATCTGTCCATTTCTTCTGTGTCTTCTATTCTGTGAGTGTAAAAATTCTCGAAGTAACTATTGATAATCTTCTTAATTTTTGCTGGGTCTGTGGTGATTTCACCCTTTTCATTCCTTATTGCATGTACTTTAATTTTTTCTTTCCTCTTTTTGATGAGATTGGCTAGAGGCTTATCAACTGTGGTGTCATTATTACTCATGCTGGAGAATTATTTACTTTAACAGTACTATTTCTGATTTTCTAGAAAATATTATCTAAAGCCACAGAAGGTGGTTTACATGCATTCAACATACGTATGTGTGTAGCAAGAAAAAATTTCCTTTGAAGTGAGTATTTCACAATACTGGTAACATTATAGAATTAATATTTAGCCTAAGAAAGAGAAGAATAAGTGTTTCATTATTTTCTTTAATAAACACTATTAGTTTTCCCAGTTACCTGTAGTACATTTATGAAATTATGAATCAATAAATATTTTTGAGTTTCTGCTAAATTGCTTATAGAGGAAAAGACAGTTGGCAGAAGAGATAAAGGCCAGAACTTTTAAGATTATCTACAATAATTATCACCTGACCTAAAGTCGGCTTTACAAGCTGAATACCGAGCAAGTGAGTCAGAGAATCTTGTGTTATGTATTTTTGAGGGGCAAAATTTGTCCCTGTGCTAGGGCAGTAATAATTGCATTTTCCTAGGAAACAGAAGAAAACCATCGACCTCTGAGGAACCCCAAAGCATCCTCAGGAGCCTCCGGAGTCAGAAGTGGAAGATAACCATTACTCAGCAATATGGAGAGGCTGGATTAACCCCTGTGAGTCCTGCAACTGAAATCTGTCCTTTGTCTGATTCTACAGAGTTTAGCATTCTGTGGTATGTAGCATTCTGTGTATAGGAAAGACCTGTGAGAGCGAATACCTGTGTACCTGGCTGCTGGCCTTACGTATTCCACTGGACAGTGCCTCTTTTTTTTTGTCTTTTTGAGACAGGGTCTCACTATGCAGTTCAGGCTGGCCTTAAACTCACTTTGTAGCTCAGGCTGGTCTCGAACTCACAACAATCCTCCTGCCTCAGCCTCCCAAGTGCTGGGATTACAGGCCTGTGCCACCACGCCCAGCTCAGTGCCTCTTTTAAAGTGCAGAAAATAGAAGCTTACATCAAATTGCCATTTTAGCACCTTCAATTCCCATAATCCTTTATTTCAGGAGAAGCGCAAATCTGATTTCATGACAGAACAAGTTGTTAAGAGATAGTGATGATTAGGGGACGCTCCCCCGTGATAGCTACTCTCGGCTACGACATAGTAATCCTTTCAGAAAATACGGTGGTGTTCTCTCCCTCGCCCCTCAAATATTAGTTTTGTACCAAGTACAGAAAGTCAAATAATACAATGAGGAAAATCCCTCAGCAGCAAGATTAAGCCGAAGCTTGCCTGGCCTGTGCTTTATGGTTTCAACCCTGGTTCTAGGGTCTGATTGAAATGAGTTCTGGAGAGTGCAGCTCAGTCCCTAGAGGGCCCTACAGGATAGTAAATCCACATGAAAACCCACAGAATGTGTGAATTCGTGCTGATTTTATGTGACAGGCTGTTCCCACTTAGACAGGTTCAAGCACTACCGAATGGGATTTCCTCTCTTCTGGTGAAATTAAAAGCTTACCCATTTCTAAAGAGAATCCTTCACCTGGTATCACTTTTATTACATTTTCTTTCCAGAATCATAAAAACCTATGTTTCCTGATGACAGAGAACATTTCGCCATGCATTCATCTCCACTTCTTCATCTCCACTTCTTCTGCAGACCAGAAGTGTCACAACTTGGCAGCCAGCTGCTTTAAAGTAGGTTCCCTCCCTCTGGTTATTGAGAGTTGTGGTGATTCCCTGTGCAATCAATAGCCACCCGTGAGCATTAAAAGGCATCATCCCCCTAAGAGCTGCATTATCTATTCAATGGGTTTCACATTTCTGCTTATCAATGGCTTTGACAATTTTACTTTTATTTAATTTATAGGACATCTATTGGATTTAGTAGGAAAATAAATGAATATGAAGCCTTTTAAACATCACATTTCCTCAGTGTTTCTTAGCACTGGGGAAATCCGAAAGGAAAGCAGCTAACTGAAAATTATTAATATCTCTAACCTAGGTAAAGACATGGCAATAATTTAGGGTTTATATACATCTGATCCCACGAGTGAAGGCAGTGATTTGAAGCGCAGCTGAGAGCACTCTACTGTAAGCCAATCAGCGAGTTGAAATTCCATCACCTCCTCATCTTGTTAGTAGCTTTATCTAAACACATATGTTCTCAGGGTCTCAGTTTCCTTATTTTAAAAATGGTGGTTGCAGTGCACTGCTTTGTGATGTCTTCTTGGCCTAGAAAGGGTGATCCCTTCTGTGAAGGCAGCGCCTTCCGGGTGTGCCTCTCCTAGGGGGTTGGCAGGTGTGTTTTTCCTTCAGTTGTATTAACACAAATACAGTTTAGTGATGGACAAATAAATTTCCATATGTTTAAGATGTACAATGTGATGTGCTACTATATGCAGATATTGTAAAATGAGTACCATAATTTAGCTAATGAATATCACCTACATAGTCACCATTTTATGCTGTTTATGCACTGGGGAAATCCGAGAGGAAAGCAGCGAACTGAAAATTAGCTGCTCCTACCCCACGCCTAGCCTGGGAAGCTACCATTCTACTCTTTACTCCCAAGAATGTTACTCTGTTTCATTCAACATATAAATGATATTGTACAGTGTTTATCTTTTTGTGCCTGCTTCTATTTCACTCAGTGCAATGTCCCCCTACATTCATTCTTATCTCAAACAGCAAGGTTTCCTTTCTTAGAGGTTGTATCACAGTCTACTCTGTGTGTGTGTATGTGTGTAGGTGTGTGGGTGTGTTCCCTTACCCATTTAGCTACTGGGGGACATTGGGTTATCCAATATCTTGACGGTAGTGACTAATCTGACAGCTGTATTTTGTCCTATGACAACCACAGGCTTGACATAAGCCTAGGCCATCTGGTTTCTCCTCCTGAGAAGTTATAATTTAGATGATGTTTCCACCATTGACTGTTTGTGCTATAGCCAGAGACTATCGGGGTGGCATGCATAAGGAAAAGCGGACAAAGTCTGATGTAAATGGAAAAGAAAGCAGCTGGCAGATACAGGAAAAAAGATTAACGTGCTTCCTTTTATTTATTTATTTATTTATTACAGTGTCTTGCTACATATCACGGACTCTTTTTTTTGTGGGGGGGTGGAGTCAGCTCAGCCCGCCCTGGGGGAAGGGCTGGCACAGCATGTGGTGCTGGGGACCGAACAGCGGTCCCTGAGAGCTTGCCTAAGCAGGCGCTTTAGACCGCTGAGCTATCTTGCCAGCCCTAACGCGCTTCCTAAAGAGCCAAAAAGGCTGAAGCTCTCTTGGTGTCTGATGGCTGTCTTCTTCTTGGCTTAACTCACAGCAAGGCCAAGTAGCTCTTGAATGAGACAGTAATTTTTAATATATTTCTGTTTCTTGTGTGCAAGATGTTTTAAAGTGAACATTCTGTTAATAGGAAGTAAAATACCTATGTCCATTACAAATATGAGGGCCTGTGTGAAAGTTAAGTGACATATGTAAACCGCTAGCAAGTGTACTGGGTAAATGGTAATTATTATGTCTTTCTTTCTACAAATAAATAGGGAATACACTTGTAACAAAAAAAATTGAAGAAAGGTTTTAAAGTGAACTAGTAAGGGCTGGCCAAATGGCTCAGCAGATTAAAAAGCCTGCAAGCAGGAGCAGTAGCCAGATTCAATCCCCAGGCCTGCCTGGCTGGCACCACCTCCTGGGCACTTCAGAAGGCAACTGAGACTGGGCTTGGTGCCACTTCCTTGTAATCCCAGCTCTCGGGAGGCCTTAAACAGGCAGATAACTACGAGTCTGATTTAGTAAAGAGATCCTGAACACCCTGTAGACCCTTCCCTAAGATACAAAAAATTAAATAAACTAGTACATTAGTAAAAATATTATAATTTATGCTAACATGATCTCCTAGAAACATAGATACAAAGTTTTGGTAGCCTGTCTTTCTCAGAGAAACTACTAATTGGCCAGAAAGCCCTTATTTGAATGTATATAAATGTGTATTGTCATATTCGTATGTATATATTGTGTGCATGTGTATATAATGTTTTCATGTCATTGATTCAGATTACAAGGAGAGCAGTTAAAGGCACCTAATGAAGATTACATTAGATTTCATTATATTCTTTTTCCATTTATGTAATTACTAAATAATCTGGGAATTGTACTTATGAACTGTGAAGGTTTCAACCAAAATGAAATAGTTAGCAGCAGCATTTAATACTTTAAAATCGTGATATCTAGACAGGAGCAATCTCAAGAAAATGTTTTGGTCTTATCTTTCAAGAGAGAATTTTCTGTGTGTAGATAAAATACATCAAAAAACAGTAGAGTTCTAGATACTTCTAGCTACTCACTCATATCTATCTTTTCTTCTTAGGCTCAGGGACAACATTTGCCTCACCTGTATGATTAAGTATGGGCTCTGCCAGTGTCACACGTGGAGAAATGTTGGACATCGCACAGCTCTGGCCCATAAAATCACTCGCTTCATGTAAGATAACTGTACTAAATCAAGGTTCCCTTTTTGATACATTGTATAATGTTTAATCTGTATATATGACAACTTTATAAGGTCTTATAAAGATAAATTAATGGATCTGATGATAGAAAAATAAAAAAGGAGTGGAGGGAAGGGGAAAATACCTGTACATGTAGTAATTCTATAGAATGAATGTAACCATTATGTGCTGTGAATATGTACTGATAAGAAAAGCCTTTTATCAAGGAAAAACAACCCACTCGACCCTGCAGTCCCTCGCATGTGCTCCTTGTGTTCAATGGGCATGAATAAGCACATTTAGAAATCACATATTGAACACAGTGGATTCCTAAGATTGAAAGACAGTCCCAGGATTGCTGCTGGGGAGGGAGCTGCTCACCAATCAGAAATATCTGTTATTGACTTTCCAGAATTAGAAATAAATATGTATTGTTGGAATCATTCTTCATCTTGGACTTTGTTGGAGACTAGCTGCCCTGACTCAAAAAACCATATAATATTTGTAATCCATTTGATTTGTAAATATAATTTTCTAAGTTTTTCTGATAATCTCCTCATAAAGTGATTGTGGTACATGTCAAGTCTGCTGAGATGCACATTAAAATAAGAACAAGGCCACCATAATAGTCAGTTAAATTAAATACCTGGAGAAACTCGTTAGATAAATAGTATTAAAGTATACATCAGTAAAAGCACAAAAATATGTCAGCCCTGTCTTTACCATTATAAAATGTATTACAATATCAGTACTAGGTACAGAGTATTAAGGAAATGGTCAATGATGAAATAGATACAGCTTTATAGTTCTTCTGGTGATTAGGCACAAGTAGAGTTACTAAAATACTTTAATGATATATGATTCATCCTTTTTAAAAAAAATTATTTATTTGACTCTTTTCTTGCGGGAGGGGGGTCAGCTCAGCCCGTCATGGGGGAGGGGCTGGCACAGCATGTGGTGCTGGGGATCGAACCGCGGTACCTGAGAGCTTGCCTAAGCTTACCAAAGCAGGCGCTTTATTTTTTTTTATTTTTTTTATTTTTATTTTTTTTTTTTGTCTTTTTGAGACAGGGTCTCGTTATGCAGTTCAGGCTGGCTTTAAGCTCACTTTGTAGCTCAGGCTGGTCTCGAACTCACAACAATCCTCCTGCCTCAGCCTCCCGAGTGCTGGGATTACAGGCATGCGCCACCACGCCCGGCTAGCAGGCGCTTTAGACCGCTGAGCTATCTTGCCAGCCCTGATTCATCCTTTTAAAGCAAGCACAAATTCATAAATTTTGCCTGTCTCAAGTATTAATCTATAAATAATCTCACTATTCCAATGTATCTTTGAAACCAGATATCACTACTGGAGGGGGAGTTTTTGGCACTGGGAACTGGACTCATGGACTTGTGCTTACCGGGCAGGTTCTGTGCTGCTGAGCTACACCCCTGGCTTCATTAATTTGTGACAGAAAATTACTCAAGTATAAGCTTCTAAAAACTTTATGAAACTGTACTACACTAGGACAAAAACAAGCCTGGAGAAAATCCAGGGTATCCACTAAAATAAAAAGTAGACGACAACTATTATATGCCCGAAAAGAAATAGGCATGACACTGTACAGTGCAGCTTTAAGTGCAGCATATATTTAAGAGCAGAAAAGTCTCTTTAAGTATGTGGCATTGACCGTGTTTCACTGAAAGCTCCACTGGCATGCTGACAGATTTTAGGATTTTCCCGTTAATACATCCCTCTTTTACATTTTAAAGGTCACAAAATAACGTGTGTGAGATAATGCGCCGGCTGCACAGGCTGAGAACTCCTGCGCCTACTGCTATGCTCTCCTGTTGACGCGGATCATTCAAATTTCTCCACAGCATTATGGGAAGCCACTGTCTGTGGTGGCTGCCCAACCCCAGGGCTCCCAGCTGTATGTGTGCACCTGTGTGCATGTGCACACGTAGGTGCGTGCATGTGTGTGTACATGACATGAGTATGTGTGCGTGTGTGAGCACTGCAGGGCACCTCCTAGGATGCAGTACGTTCAGCCTCCACCATTGCACCGAGTGGTCCTGATTATTGTTATTTTAACATTGCAAAGGAGGAAACAAGGTCACAAAAAAGAAAACAAATCAAAGTGAAACATAACAGAGTCAGGGCCCGCCTGATAGCTCAGCGGATTACAGTTTCTGTTTAGGCAGAGTGCAGCGGCCGGCCGGGGTTCACCCCTGGCGTGCTGTGCCAGCCCCGTCCCCAGGGCACGCTGAGGTGTCGATTGAGACTGGGCGTAGTGATGCACACGGTAATCCCAGCTCTTGGGAGGCTGAAAACAGGACAATCACTACGAGTCCGGTCTATGTAGCAAGACCTTGTAGACCCTGTACTAAATACAGGAAAAACAAAACAAACAAACGAAAAAAACAACCATAAGAGATTATCTTCTTTGAGGACATAGGATTAAAATATCAATAGGAAGTAGGATTAAATTTTTTTTTAAGTAGAAACCACATCTATGCTGACAATAACTATTAAAGTAATAATATCAAATTTGGTGTCTGCCCTTACTCCTGGGCACCTGCTTCAAATGGATGTGGAACCTTCATTCGCCCACCAGCGCCAGGCACAGTTGGGGGCCCTGCTGAGCTCTCACAGAGATCCAGGCACATCTCTGTTAACGATGTCCTGCTGCAAACTCACCAAAATTCTCTTATGTGTTAGTTCTTTCCTGCGAGTCTGAGGGTCTTAAGGTCTTTCCTTGTTTGTAAATCCAGCAAGTAGCACACAATAGGTATTTCACTAATCGTGAAGAATTAAGAAGGAAACATTCAGTTTCATATAAAAGTAGACACGAGATTTAAAAAAATTGATTTTCTGTCAATTGTATTTCAGAAACACAATCTCTGCACATTTTAGAAGTCAAGCTGTAACACAATGGAAGAAGATGTTATCTGAGACAAGGCAGATTTTTATAACTTCCTTCTCATGAAATCTTACAGTGAAACTGTATGATTATTTGGCTAAAATACTATAGCATGCATCTTACATTAAGATAAAGGTAATAATTTTTTTACAGTACAGGGGTATTGGACATGCTGCCTGATTCTAAAAAGCCCTTTATATATATTTTTTCTGGGACAGAATAGTTTCTACTATTTTGAGACTTGGGGGATGAAGGAATTTCAAAAGTGAGGAGAGCAGACCCGCCTGCTCAGGGGTGTCTTGGAGACTTGGCTTGCTGCCTCACCAGCACCATTACCAGGCGAGGAACTTGGGCTTAGCTTTGGTGGATCTGAGACATACAGAAACTTCAAGAGCACGACAGCTTTGGGGCTCGGAATTCTGCTTAGTGGTAGAGCACTTGCCTAACATGCGTGAAGGCTTCAGTTTGATCCCTAGCACCCTGTAAAAATAAAAATCTGACATTTTAAAGCTTTGAGATTGTAATTCTGTGAAAAGTAAAAACGGAAATCGAGTTCATCATCTCCCTGGGAGTCTGCCTCACATGGAGCGTCTTAGGAGGCGCAGATGCTACAGCTGATTCCAGAAGTGCCACTTTGCACCGCTGATCAGTGCAACAAGGTGCTCTGCAGTCTCACATGTCTCAGGGGTTGACAAGTCCAGCCTCCAAATGTTCAGTATCACACATCTATACTTACTGTGTATCTTCTGAGGAACTTGAATTAACTTTGTTACCCATGAAGGAATAATGCAGGGGCTTGGTGTGATTTGGTCTCACCTTGAAACAATTCCAAGTAATGCTCACCACCCACAAAATGCTAGTAGTGTGTTGCTGGACTAGCACATCCAGTGAAATTATAAAGACCAGTAATGACTGGTCTCAACATACATCCTGGAGGGGAAAGGGATGTATCTTGGGAACTTACATCACAGGGGGCTGCCAACATATACCAAAAACAATAGAAAAATCATCCCCAAACCAGTAAGCGACTCACTTGTGGGTGATATACATAAACAGAATCATTATTGCTTGCCTAGCTGAGATGATCCCATGTGTGGGTTAAGAAGGAAATCTGTCTCCTGAATTGCATTGCTTGTTGTAGTCAGGGAGGGTCCTTATAGAATATTTGCTGGACTGGTGAGATAGCTCAGGGATCTAAAGTGCCTGCTTAGGCAAACTTAGGCAAACATGCAAGGACAGTGGTTCGATCCCCAGCACCACATGCCATGCCAGCTCTGCCCCCAGGGTGGGTTGAGCTGGCCAAAAAAAAAAAAGAATATTTGCTGATGTAGGGAACAGAACCATGATCTCACTAATTCACCCTCAGGAATGTGTGGGAGAGCTTCTGCACTCCCCTGTACCTGCTGGACCCTTCCAGACCAAGCCCAGGCCCCACACATGAGTGAGACCTTTCACTGTGCTCTCGGGACACTTCCACCACTCGACAGCCAGCCCAAGCCTGCCTTGTGAGTGAGAACTTTTGCCACGTTCTTAGAATCCCTTCAGACCCACCCAAGCCAGGCCCGGTGAGTGTGTGGCAGAGCTTCTGAGCTCTCCTGCACTCCTTGGACCTCTCCAGACCCAGCCCAGGACTGGCATATAGGCCTGGGGTGAAACTCTGCAACTGAAGTCCCTGTAGAGAGACTAGGGGCCCAAACCATGCAGCTAATCCAGGAGCAGAACATCTTACCAGAGGGTCACAATGAGTTCACTTCCAAAGGCTGCAGCAGGAAGGAGCTGAGCACAGCAGCCAGACCCAAGCCAGGCACAACTGGATGAACTCAAACTTAGTAGATCTGCACCCAAATTTTAGTAGGTGCTAAGGTCATAACTGCACCAAAGCTCTACACCAAAGGTCAGAGGACAGTGCTATACAAAACGACAAAAAGAAGGAGCAAAATGCAATCTCAGGTCCCAAGCCCAACCAGAACAAGTGCAGAGGACATTAGCACAGCTAAAATGTCTGAATGAATAGCATCTGAAGTAAAGAAACAACAGCAGAAAGGTATAGAGGAACTCAGATCAGAATTAATCTCTTTAAAAAAAAAGAAATCTCTAAATGAATAGTGTCTGAAGTAAAGAATCAAATGCAAAAACATAAAGAGGAAGTCAGGTGAGAAATAATCTCTGAAATTAAAGAATTAATAACTACTTCTCAAGAAGACACTGATTAAAAAAATAGAGGAGATTAGAAAAGTGACGGATTCCTTAAATGAGCAATACAGGAAAGAAATAGACTGCATAAAGCAGAGTCAAAGAGATATAGAGGAACTTAAAATTTCAATCACAAGCTTGAAAAACTGTTTGAGTGGAAGTGAGTTTTAGATCTTGAAGATGCTGTTGTTGCTAGTGAAAAGGTAAGAAAAGACCTCCTAAAAAACAACTAGGATGCAAGAAAAAATAATTCATCACCTGCAAGATGATGCAAAGATGAACGTGAGACTAATAGGCATCAATGAGAAAAGAGTCAATACAAATGATATAAAAATAATATGGGTAGAATAGCAGAAAACTTCCCAAATATGAGGAAACAATCTGAAATTCAGGTAAACAAAGCATACAGAGCTCCAAATAACTTCAACCCAATTAAAAATATACTGGGACATATAATAGTCAAGATCCCAGAAATCCAGCATAAGAACAATATACTGAAAGCTGTTAGAGAAAAGAAGCAGATCATATTCAAAGGAAAACCCATCAGAACAATGGCAAACTTCTCTGCACAAACCATGGAGGCAAGAAGAGCATGGAGCAGAGCACTTCAAGTCCTCTATGAAAACAAATTCCAGCCCAGACTACTGTACCCTGCAAAACTCTCAAGTTTGATGGAGAAGTGAAATACTTCACCCCCAGATCATCTGAGTACCTGTAGTGAAGGGGTACAGATGGGATTTATTATAGTAATCCTGCACATTTTCTGTAACTATTTCCAAAGCACATTCTGAAAATGTGCTTTCTCTAGCCTTCCACTTATTAGTCGTATAATTTGGTTCAAGTTGCTTGCTCTTTTGGAGTCTGGATTTCCTAATCTATGAAGTGAGAATCAAATACTGGTTAAAACCTCAAGGAAGCCAACAAAATAATCAATTTATCAATAGTTTAAAATATGTCTCAAAAGTCATTTTCTACCTATGTTCAGTTAAGAGCAGGTGATTACTGACATGATACAGATTACAGTTATATCATCTTGATTAAATGATATGCTAGTCAATTTTATAAATGTACACATTGGAAAATGAGCTATTATGGAAAGTGCTTAATAATAAAATAAATGTATATGCACCAAGATATTTATAAACTGCTATTTATGAAACTGCAACTGAACACATTAGGCATTTACCAAACACTAACACTTATTTAAAAACTACAAATTGGTAGTAGCTTCTCAAAAAGCCTGAGAGAGAAAAAAAGAAACAAAATGATGTTTAAATTTCCCTAGAGAAAGCCAAAATGTTAATAACTGTCTTGTACTGTGTAGGCCACAAAGCCATTCATTGCTATCATTGTATCACCGAGCAGGGAGAAACACTCTTAAGAGGGAAACAATAAATATTGGCTCCTCCTCTTTGTAGGCTGATACTCGTGTTATAATTAAGACCAGTGTTATTTTATCCTTACACGTGTTACAATTTCTCTAGCAACTTTAACGTTCTAACTTTAATTCTAACAAGAAATATTTTGACAAGCTGACAATAGTTAAATATGTTAAAGTAGTTGAATGATAGGTTGCTTTTACCTTTCAGGCACTGACAATATTAACTGATAAAGATATCTGTGGAGCAGGTTCCTGTATCAGTCTTATGTAAGGTGAAGGAGAAGAAAAGAGAATAAATACTTTCACAGTCCTCCAAGGACCCAATTCTGGTGAATCGGAGGAGGATCAGGTCTTATCAGTGGCCTTCTGAAAGTTCACCTTTTCTAGAGAGCTGCATATTCAGAACACAAAATCCACCCAGAGACAAAGGTAGTTCAAATCCAGCCAATTCCCTTGATAAACTTTACATTCCCATGGGACCATATATTTGTCGTCCTGTAGAAACTCAGATGAAAAACAGTACATTTTTTGTTGAGAGATTTTAAAAGCTGAACTTTAAACTTTTGCCTAAGTTATACAGCCTACTCCTACTGAGTCTTGTCTATGACAATTATAATTTCAACATATAACATTGTTCAGACTGGATGACTCTGAAAATGAGCAAGGATGAACCAGAGCCCTGTGAGCAAACTGGAACAAGGAATTTTATTCAAAATAAACTTTCCATAAGGTGTTGGCTTTGTTGTACAAAATAGAAAGCTGCATTCTCTTCAAAAGCATTTATCGTTAGGGGACCAATCACTCATTTTTGAGCAGAACTATTATGGTGCTACTAGTATACAGCGAACATCATGATTTTTAAAAGAACAGTATTGATGAATATGAAGGTAAAAGGCTACCACTCTGGGAAGCCATCTGCTTTGAGCTCTTTCAACAAAGTTGTTAAAATACTACATTTACCCAAAGCTCAGTAAGCCCGGAATGTGTACAAGACAAAGTCTTAATAGCAATTCCTGAGACTTCACACATAAGTAGACATTTCATTTCACACATTTGATGAAAAATCAATCAAAACATTGTCTTATAAAAAAGACAAATAAGAATACCACTTCTTATCTACTCATTTTGATTTGATACAGAGGGAGAAGGAATTTTTAAAAGGCAGCATTTATATACAAGAACTGTTTGTGGAATGAACACATGGCATGTGGAGGAAATAATTTAGTGGAAAAATTCTAAACATTGCTTATAGTGTATTTTTGTCATTTTTTAACTGCTCAGTAGAATGGTGTAAGAGGTTTCAGGCCATTACAGGAGGCCATGGTACTAAGAGTCAGAGACACTTGGGCTTCAACTCAAGTTTATCAGGTAGGAGATGAGTGACAGGAAAAAATGACTTTTAGCAAATATGGTGAAGTTCCCATTAGATATTTATTGCTCTCTGGCTCCTTTTTCAATAAAACCTTGAGCTTGTTCAGGTGCACACTTACCCTCCTTGGAGACCCTGTATCCTTAGGGTAGGACTGTGAAAGTTATATCAGTAAAAACTGTGTCACTGGTTATTTCAGGAATGTGTACATGGCCAACTTGAGCCAGGAAGAAACAAGGACAGGTCTGCTAGAGCTTTAAGGAGAGCTCCCCTTCTCCTTCTGCGGCAGTCCTAGCACCCCTCTCATCTTCTCAGGACTCATGCAGGTGAGCACATTCAGGATCTGCATCGCTGCGTCATGCAGCAGTCAGTTTAAGGAACAGATCCACATGCAGAGGTCATCTAGGCAGAGGGCTCCTGGGGAGCGAAGCCAGTACCCCCAGGCAACTGTGTAGGTGCTCTGTCTCTGTACGTTGGGTCTCTGTTCCAAGCATTCTAAAGAGTTTGAGTCCTATTTGGTGGGGCATTCTGATATTTTCAGCTGAAAGTCCTCTACTCTTCCTGTGAAAATCAAATGGATAGCTACTGTGAAAATTTACAAGAATCGTTGTGATACACGGATAGGCTTGCATACAGTGCGCGGGACAATCAAGCTTTCAATACCATATTTGGGGTGGCAGTTGCTTGCTGGAACTCACTATTAACTTTGTGAATGATTAACTTAAGAAAATCTTTTATAGTTATTATATTTTTGTTTACTTACATTTCCATATCAGATGAGATTAATGGGAATAGCCACCAAAGGACATGTTATAATAGTTTAGATAAGGATGTTAAAGCTCTTTGAGATTATTAGAGATCAATAATAGAAAAATAATGTGGCAATATTTTGTTGGATATCACACACACATATACACACCCTGAAAACCCAGAAGATAACTATTTACCACACTAAATGTTCTTTTAAAAATATCTTAGGATACAATATGTTGGATACTTGTAAAATTAAAGTACAGCAAACTGATGTGAAAATTCATTAGCGATTTATGAAGTCAACTATACAAATGAAAATATAGTCATTCATAAGGGAAATGGAAATTAGAAACACAAGGAGATGAAACAATACACTCAGTAGAATTAAAAATCGAAAAGCTTAAAATTAAAAAGATACAAGGAAAGAAAAGACAGACTAGACCAAGTTTTGTCAAGGAAATTTGAAATTTCATTTTGGCAGCTGTAATTGGGTACACTTCTGACAACAACAGGAAATGTTATAATATATGGCAAATACTTTGGTATTTTTTTTAAAAAAAGGATGTTTGATATACACTGACCGTGTGACCCTTCCATTCTAATCCTAGATATCTGCTCCTCCACGGAAATTATTCAAAGACTTGTGGATGAACATGTATGATAACTTTATTTCAAATAGCAAAAAACCAAAGACAACTAAAATGTACATAAAGAGGTGAATGGATAAACACATTGTGATACACCCCTGTATGAGAATTCTACTGAGAAAGGAATGATTAAATCTGAAACAACATAATGCATCTTAATATTGTTATGTTGAGCAAATGAGCAAGACCAAAATGAATGCATGGTTACGATTTCAATTCTATAAACTTCTTTAAAAAATGTAAACCAGTCTATAGTGTAAAAAGATACATTAGTCTATAAAAAACAGATTATAGAGATTTCCTGGGAAGTAGGGTCAAACAGACAAGGAAAAATAAGAAGAAACAATCAAGTGAAAGTTGTAGTATCCTTTTCACTTGATAATTACATACTAGAAAAAGAGGCTTTAGAGCCAGCTTTTATAAGCTCTACTCTTATAAAACAACCTTACAAAAGTTATGTATAGTTTGTCTCTGTTGATTTATATGTAACTAAAAATATTTTATATGAGGATAAAAATATCCCCAGGGACTCAATGGCTCGCTGTATTTAATATAACAATGTGTAACAGCATTAAACATGATAACATTTAAATTAACCTTAAGCCAACTCCCTTACTTTTTCTTTAATGGGTGTGTGGCTTGTGTTTAATAATACCCCCAGCATATATGTAGATATTCATGTAATTGCTTTAAGATAATTAGATGATACAGTGCTATAGCTCTTATTTTGTTTTATGCTAAATTTAAAAAAAATCTATCTTTCTTGCTCTCTGTCTACCTGTAAGTTGTTTCTAATTCGTATACTGGCTTTTGCAGTATGTAGTCACCACACTTAGCCTAAGAGATAGACACCCGTTAGTTCAATTGTGTTACCAGCAACAATATACTAAGTATCCTAGTAACCATTGCTCTGCGGACCTGCAAAGGTTATCTGGCAGGTATATCCCAAAGTGAGACTGCTGGACCATAGGACAAATGCTTATTAATTTTACTCCATACCTTTAGATTTTCTTTGCCAAAAGGGTTGTCAGTTTATGCTTACACAGCACATGAAATTAACCATGTTACTAATGTTTTGCCAATAGAGTGGATACAGAATGTAACTTTAATCAGCAGTTCTGAGATTGCTAACATGAGCGTCATTTCCTTTTGTTATTAGCTGCTCAGCTTTTCCTTTTGTTTTTCTGTCTTTCGTTGATTTGTGGGCTCATTTATATCACCGATATTAACTTTATGCATTCTAACACCCCGTAAAATCTGTCATAGCCTATACATTCTCAAGTGTCACTTACTGACTAGAAACTTTTCATTTTAATACAGTCATATTATTTCTTAGTCTGATTCTTCAAGAAATTATTTTTGTGTCATTCTTTTTCTTTTGGTACCAGCAATCAAAGTCAGGACCTCACACTTGC
The DNA here is from genome assembly GCA_004027165.1 of Ctenomys sociabilis. Taxonomy (NCBI): domain Eukaryota; kingdom Metazoa; phylum Chordata; class Mammalia; order Rodentia; family Ctenomyidae; genus Ctenomys; species Ctenomys sociabilis. Next base: position 17,301 of record PVKA01005880.1, read on the forward strand.
CGGGCAGGCACTGTAACACTGAGTAATATAACCCTAGCATCTGCGTCACATTTAAGGAGTACAGCTTCTCCCTTAAATTTCCGGTGTAATTCCCCTGCTTTTTCTTCCACTAGTGTCCGTTTTATGCTATGATAGACCAATGTTTCCGGACCATCTGCTGAGGTATTTGTGCCTTGTCCAGTATGCAAATTAAGCATCTTTGACTTACATCACTCACTTTTTCTTATTAAAAGAAGCTGCCATATCTAGAAGTGATGCTCCAAAATAATAAAGGTCACAAGACTCTCAGGAAAAGAACGGCAACACCAGTCACTGTGGGGTCAGCCTTCTGAAGCCACGTGCAGAGAGGAAATCTTACATACACTTCCTCTCATGGGGCCAAAAGCACCAACCATATCAACTAAATTCCTATAGTGCCTGCAACATTCAGTAGCATTGTATGTGCTCCTATGTAAAATGTTTTGGATGTCATCGCTATGTTATACCAAACCATACCTGATTTGGCTGTTAGGGGACAACAAAACTTTGTTGTCTCCTAAGTTTTTCAATTTTCCCAAAAGCTTCTTGAACTTCATGGAATTATTTCAGTACTTGACATGATATAATATTTAACTGGTAAATATTCTGTAGGCAAGGAAAATTCTAGGCAGTAATGGGTCTGATTTATAGCTTAGGTCAGTACGCTATACACAGAAATTTCTCCAAAAAAATGTCCTTGACTACCTGGATGAGAGCCTACATATTTACCAGGATGGAATTTACATGCAGAGGGAATCTTTTATGAAATTCATGATCTAGTGTTTTTTGTGTTTTGTTAAAAGGAAAAAACTAGAGGTTTTTAAAGACTGTTATACTGTGCAAAACTTAATTTTATGCAATTGCCCATGGAGTCCTTTTCAGGGACAGTACAAAATACGAACTATGTTCTTAAACGACCTATACACTTAAACAACCATTTCTTGTTTTGGCTGAAAACTATTTTGGAAACTTGATATTTAGTTACACTGTCCACTGATGCTGAACACCAAGTAGAAAACAGAAGCAAGTGTGGCTTAGGAGATGATAGTGTGTGGTATTATGAGCTAGAGTAATAACTAAAGGTCTGCACCTAGCCCAGGCTCCTCCATTCAGTGCCCATTGGTGTACTTCAGCCTCTACGAGCAAAAGATCAAATTTAATTTGCTTAACAACATTAAAGCAACATTTATTTTATACATTCTTGAGAGGGTTACAGACTTACTAGTGGATAGTCTCCAAGTTTCTAAGAAAGAGTTGGTAGTTTTTCTTTGTATTTTGATCTTACCGGAAAACTTGCAATAATTTGCCATTTGAGAGCAAAAGGACCTGTGACTTAAGCTTCACAATTTACACAGCAGATTTGCTACACTGTGAAAATTCATGGTCTATCATATTTTGGAAAGCTTGAGTCATTCTATGTTTTGGAACAAAAGGAAATTTTGGCACACACAGTGGGACCAGCGGAAGGTCCTGTTGTACCAGGAAGGGAATATTATGATGCAGATGAGGAACTTATACTGCCCACGCCCTCTAGGTGTTTACAGCACAGGACTCTATGAGCAGAAGCACAGAAGAGCCTCAAATAACAGCAGATAACTTCAACCTACAGTGAAACAACTACAGAACCATTTTGGAGAAGAGCAAAGAGTGCACATTACACAAAATACTACAGAACATGAATTTAGACAATGCGGCACATCAGCTGTGTGAACTGCAAAATCCAAGTCATGGGCTTGTTTTGTAATGGTGAATTACACAAGTTTTCACTGAGATCAAAATAAAATGAAAGGCGATCAACTTCCCCTTATAGATTTGTACATTAATTGCCTCTATGTCTGACTGTGACATGCTTAAGACATCTCTAGTAATTTGTTTGTTTTGGACCAATGAGTTTTGGTTAGTGTAAGTCTAATGTAAAGTTGTGAACATGCTTTTAAGATGGTAACATGAAATAAAATAAGAAACTCCAGATGCATGTATGTAATTTTATTGACAAAAAATAACCTCCACAAATACTTTTTTTTCTACTAAACTTTTATTTGGACATGGATTTCATTATATGTCATGATTTTATACTATTTTGAATATCTTTGGAGATTCTAAGAAAAGTTTCCCAAGTTAAAATATCTTATATGGCAATAATATAAATAATCTTTCAATATTTTAATCATATGCTATTAAAATAATTTGTAGAGCCTCCACCTTGTACGTCTGATGATTTATTTCAGTATATTTGATTACTTTTATGCTTCAGTCACATATAAATTTCCAATATCAAAAAGAAATAGTCTATGTCACTTGCAACTGACATTTTGAAAAAAAGCATTTAACTGATTCTAAAATACTCATCCATTTTTCAGAATCCATTGCTGGTAGTGCAACTGAAACACTACCAATGACGTCAGAAATAATAGAAAAAAGCCACCCATTCTCCACAAAAAGAAAGATAATAAATAAATTAGACTCCATGTACCAAAAAACCTTTCCCTTTTAGAATATATTCATATGTGAACTTTTAACCAATTTATAAAGCTAACAACTCTCATTTGCTATAAAGAACAAGTGAAACTATAAACTCAAAATCACATCACGTATGTCAAATACAGAGTAAAGATGTATTTTATAAAATGAGGAATTTATAGCACAGTGTTCTTAAAAATGGATATTTAGTAAGACAATATTCTGGCTCAGATAATTAATTTACAAATTGTAATTACTTTGACATGTTGACCTGCTAACTCTGATTTCCAGTCTTCCCACAGAAGTTGAATGACAGACAGAAAAGCATACACATGTAGGTCGAATAAGTTACTCAGCAGATGCAAGGATAGCATATGGATAAGTTTTACCATAGCATAAGGGAATGGTATAAAATTCTAATATTTAATATTTACTTGAGTTTTATTTTATACTGGTATCTAAACTGTTAGTTTTATTTTTCATATAAACATGGATCTTTCCTAGGGTGAATTTAAGTTTTTGAATGTTCTCATCCTTAAGCCTTCTATTAAATTAGTCAGGGCTGGGCTAGGGAGATAGCTCGGCGATCTAAGCACCTGCCTGGCAAGCGTAAGGACCTAGGTTTGATTCCTGCTACCACATGCCATGCCTCCCCACCAAAACCACGGGTTACACACCCGTGATCCCAGGGCTAGGAAGGCTGAGACAGGAGGATCACTATGAGTCCAATCTGCATAGTGAGACCCTGTAGCAAATACATAAATTTTTTTTTTAAAAAGGTCAGGTCTGAATTGTTGCTGTTTTGCAGATGTGAGCCCTAGCCACCACTGCCCTACATAGTGCACTCTCTACAGTGACAATTTGGGGACAAAAAGCATGACCTCCTTCAAATGTTCTCATTTTGGTAAATCAGAACCAAAGGAAGAGTTTTTTCCATCCTATCATACTCTCTCTACCTAGAGTCATTTTCAGTTGGAAAGAAGCCCAAATTTTCCAGTTTTAATTTTAAAATTACTTTTTTCCTGAAACAGATACATTGAAATAGAGTGAAAGACATTTAGTTATCCATGTCTATGATCTTTCTAGCAGTGTTTTTCATAATTGTTATCATCAGACCACTTGCTATACCATATCGCTAATGATGTGCACATGTTTCTTTTTGCTGCAAGCAGTCATGACAGCCCTCTCAGTGAGCTCAGTGCAGGGCCTGGCACAAAGTAGCTGTTCCATGTTCTTTAAATTAGATTGGAGGAGTGATCCTACAGACAAGACAGCAAGTAAAAAGCCTGGGTATTGTAGCTAGTCATGTCCTTGAAGTACATTCTGTCAGTGGGAGAGAAAACAGCATAAGAATGAAAGGCGAAGTTCATATAAAATGATAAAAAGTGGTTTAAGATGTAGATAATAGAAGAAAAGAAATGGCAAAAGCCCACCCAACACATCAGTGAAGCTAACATCGCAAGCAAATTTAGTCAGAAGAAGCAGGGACACTGCCATACAAAGAGAAGACTTTCATTCCTGAATAATCAAAGATTTCTTAGTTAACTACACAATTTTCTTGTAGTTATTATTTGAGATGAAAGAAAAATGGGAAGGATATTAATAGAGTGAAGCCTGTGAGAGAAAGAAATGCAGTAAATATGGCAGTTTCTCTTTTTTGAGGAAGGGTTGCCAAAATAATACACCTTTTACTTTCTAGCAGGTCTGTTTTTAATATTAAGAAGGAAATATTTATCGAATCCCTACCTCACACCAAATGCTATGCTAGGATATTTCATAAATTATTTCTTTTTACTCCTGTGAGTCAGTATTATGATCCTCATCTTACAAAGAAAGAAAATGAAGATTAGAACAACTGGTCGACACACGAAGGCTGCAAAGTTAGTGAGAGAGCTTTGGTAAGACCAAATTTTGGAGCTGTTCCCATCATTCCCCTTCACCACTTCCTTCAGTGTTTGGTAACACTGCTCACCTATTGCATTATGGGAAGGCCATTCTCATGGTAAGCCTTCTGCTTACTCTCTTTCACATTTGCTGAATTGTAGTTTGAGGATTCCTTTCATGTGAAGTTGGAGCATCTGGCTGTATTCTTTGGGCATCTGATGGAAACCACGTTTAGGTAGCCTGTTGTCATAGTAGTGATGGCTGACTGGTGTGTCCTCTACAGTTCTGGAGAAGGGCCAAAAGCCATAGAGCTTCACATTTTTACACAGCTCCACAGCAACACTTGCGATCATCAAGCCAGTGGACAAGCGGTAAGCAGTCACTCCTTTGGCTTTCCAGAAGAGGGCAAGGTGTTTCAGGTACTTGGGGTGGAAAAAGAGAACTTTCTGCCTTGCCTTAGACTCCTTGAGGGTGTAGTATACTTTAAAAGAGGCACCAGTGTTGGCTTGGTAGGAAAACGCAGGCAGGAGAAGGAAGGCATCTCCATAGGTGGCAATATCCTTCAGAAATACTGCTTTCTTCTCCTTTAAGTTCCTATATCTGCCAAATTTTAAAAAAATTATAATAACCACTGTAATAATAACCAATGGAAAAGATTTGGTCCCATGAGGCTAAATTTGCTTTTGGTCAAAAAACTAAGTCATTTATTTATATTCTGTGTATAAAAGATAAGCTATACACTCAGAAAAAGCATTCAAGTATCATGTGCATACAGCAAGGAGAGCTCTCCGTCTCTCTTGAAATACCTAAGCTTTCAATTATTTTACACTCCAACTCTTGGTATTTGAAAGTCACTTTTTGATGCTTCAACATTTTTCAAATTTATAACCAATATTTTCCAAGCATAGCACATTCTAAAAAATTGATTGAGCTGGGTACCTACGGCTTATGCACTTAGTGTACATATTTAGTTATAAAATAGAAGTTTCCTTTGAAAATCCTAGTGTCTATATGCAAATATAGATAGAAATATCTATTTTACCAAAAAATGTATTTTCATAATATGATTTAAATACTAATTAAGTGAGCTTGCCTGTTAACATAATTGTATTGTATTTAGAAAGCCAGCTTTTTCAAAAGGCAGGTACTATTTTTTCTTTCATCTCAAGACATTTGAGAAGTCTTTGGAAAGGCACACTCTATTAATAATGATCACCAGTCATTTCTGATGAGAACAGTGGAGCAAAACTATGCTCGCAACTTTTATGAACCAGTCAACATTATGAAGTAGTTACATTGCAGAAATGAAACACAAAAATTGCTTTGGAGTAGTAAATTATCTAAAATGAAAATTTCATTTTACCAAGCTGTCCAAAATTTCTAAACAGACCAAGTTTTATCTAGGAAGAGCTATGCAGTTCAAAGAGTAGTGTGAAAACTCCAAAAACGCCAACAGAAGAAAATAACTTCAGTATTGCTAAAACAGGTTCTCATCTGATTATGACACTGGTAGCATAAGTGAGTCATAGCTCTGGTGAGCCACAGCCTTTATGGAATGGCGTCATTTTCAAATGTGTTCTTTGATTTTTTCCCAACAGCTGTTCCAAGCGGTATTGCAAATCACACTCAGCAATGAGGTTAACACTTAGACGAAGAAACACGTTAAACAACTAAAAGCTGTTCTTGGACAGATATAGAAGCAGGATGCACTTACTTTAGTGTGATGATACTGGGATTCACGGTCACAAGATTTGTTTTACTGCCAACATCTTTGCTAATGTTTCCTGTAATTGGAGGGAGGTTGCACCTGAAATATGGAAGGAAAACTGTTTTCAAAATACAGCTTATAAAAAGTATGCGCGTGCGCGCACACACACACACACACACACACACACACACACACACATTTGATAACTGTCCTTAAATTAGAGAATAGTCTTGTTGCTGAGAAATCCTCAGAATTCATTTGATTTCCCTTTTAAGCTATTTCATAAGTACTGAGTTCTTGGTTGACATGTCAACATTGTTTAAAATACCCAAATACAGTAATTAGCTCCGATAACTTTTTTAAAAGTATCAAAACCATAAATGACAATTATACCAAGCCTAACTATCAAAGTTTCCAATTCTTTTACTAAAACTCATAATTTCTGATTATATTCCCACAGAGGTGTGTTTACTACTTTCCAGATTTTAAAAAGATGAAGCACAGAAACTAAGGTTATAGCGTACAGCAATCATCAAAATCTCCTATTCTCACAGAGACGGTTTCACCACCAAATTATGGTATTAATGAGTAAAAACCTCATGTGCTTATAGTGAGGTTTTCATGGTGATGTTCTCATCTTTCTTTGAGCACTAATTGGTTTTTACTTTGGAAAACAAATAAGCATCTAAGATCACAACAAAAGAACAGAGATGGCTATGACTCACAAAACATTTTAAACTTCAAGTAGAGGGCCAGGGAGATGGCTCAGTGGAATAAGTGCTTCCCTGCCAAGTGCAAGGGCTTGAGTTCAATCCCTGGTTCCACCAAAAAAAAAAAAAAAAAAAAAAAAAAAAAGAAAGAAAGTTTCATATTC
>PVKA01005880.1:24344-87572 GCA_004027165.1 Ctenomys sociabilis
GATAAGTAAGCAGCTACACTCTTAATTCACTGATAAGAGATATCTGCTAAAATAATATCTGTAAATATAATATCATGTATGCACCTTGTACAATACCAAAACGTTATGAAAACAGTTTGCAATGTATTAATTTATCGAATCTGTATGGTTAAGGTGTCTTGAAACTGTCTGATTGACATTTGTACTTCAATAAAATAAATAAATAAATAAATAAATAAATAAACTCTAAGTAGCCCAGTGCTTTAAGGTTAAACCAAAAAGGACATCAAGTGCTTTCTTTAGAAGGCTGTTTAAAAATGACATGCTCTGTGATAAGACAGAGGCTGAAGTATTCCACTTCCTGTCCCAGAAAACATAAATAAATGAAACAAACACTTCTCTCTGTGATATAAAAGATGTATCAGAAAACAATGATTAATTATAGATTCAAGGCCAGGGAAATGACTTTATGAGTGGGCCTCCTATAACAAGCCATAACCTCATATTCTTTTGAAGAATCAAATATGATTTCTATGCTAGGTTCACAGGAAACTCATAGTGGTAAATCAGGACAGCTATGTATGATGCTATCTATACAATGTATACAATGGCGATATATATATAGGAATTTATAGTCACAATACTTGCTGACACTTTTCTAAGGTTTCTTGTGTGCCTCATCCCATTGCACACATTAATATAATGCATTGTACACTAATTGTATACATTATACATTTTATACAGTACTATAGTACTATTATACAGATTGGTATAGTTACTTTTATATCTTTATATACTTAATCAATAACTCATCTTTTGAAATAAAAATTAATGAGTAACTTTCAGATTGTTTTATAATCAACATATATAGTCAAAACAAGTATGGGATTAAAAAATCAAGTAGATTCTAATGTTCCCAACTGCATCTATTCCTTACTTTGCCACTGAGTTTGTCCAAGTTTTAATGGAACTTCATATTTACAAAAATACCTGGCATCAGAACAAGTAGAATCCAGAAATACAGGCATTTATAGATATTTTAAAGTTATAAATCAAATAGCTGGGGCCTTTTTAAAGGTTTTAGGGCAAATATTACATTTGTTAGGCTTGCTATAAAGTAAAATTAATATTTAGACAGGATACTCACCATAGGTATTTTGGGAATTTAAAGTCTATAGAGTCTAGTGAATATAATTATCTGTCTTTGACTCCTTCATATGGAGAACATGAACAAAATGGCTAACTCACCCACACATTGGCCACTTTAATATTAATCATGAAGAATATGTTCAAAAATTGTCACACTGTGAGGTCTAATGTCGATCTGTCATTATGCTCAGCATAAGATTTTAAAGTGAGATTACAGTAAAGGAGGAGCGATGGTACAGTGTTGATGAAAAATCTCATTTTAAAAAATTTGTAGAAAAGTTAGCATGAAATAAATAGGGACCAGTGGATTGCTGATGTATGACAGAAATGCTCTTAAAACAAAGAAACAGGTATCTACTTTTCCAAAAGATGTATTTCAATTGAAATTCATCCTGGGATGAATCACCTGTCTAGCATATTGTAAAAGAGATGCTTTGTAGACTGGCTTATTAGTATCAGGCACATATCAAAACCATTTTTATTTGTATTTTTGAAAAATAGCTGGTACTAAAATAACAATGTTTTAGAAGGCCATAATTATGAACAACACAAAATACTTTTAACTTCAACCCAGAAAACCTAAACAATGATGTTGTATTGCTGTACATGCATTTTCTCTGGTATTAATGACTAAAGAAGCTTTTTGACATCCTCTGTAAGAGAAACAAGGCTTCAAGGCCAGGTGAGTCTTGGAAATGCTCCACCCTGCAGTCTTCCTGAGGGAGCACGGGACCTATTCAAATACTTCATGAAGGCTCTGCTGGATTCGACAGTTCCAAACCTTCTTTCACCTTGATTTCATACCATTTTCTACAGGTAGATGACAAAGGCATATTTTCATCTTCCTAATATGAACACTCACAGAAACTTGTGAGTCATGTAGTACTTTGGGAAAGCCCAACCTGGGTAATTTGTAGACATTCAGAACACAATTCGAAAGTCAAAATTGACACCCAGTACCTTTCCGTTAGGCCTTTAACATATGCAATTGATCTTAGCTTTCAAAGAATCCATTTTGACAACTCTTACCTAAAAACGAAGTCAGATTTATCTATTTCAGCTCCGCAGAGTGACTTATTCAGAATTCCCCCGTTGCCAACCACAGCACACTGATTATATGGATAATCCACGAAAGGCTGGGACTAGGAGAGGAAAGTGAAACTGACATAAAATACCACTGGCTTAATAACCACAAACAGTATCATCTTAATTATAATAAATTTTCACACAGGCTGAAAAGAAGAAAAAGAACCAACAGAAGAAACATTTAAAAAGGAAAAAAAGAAAGCAGCACAAGATGCTGATCAACTTATCATGACAAAATAAAAAGACATCCTGTAAATATGTTTCATTTTTATTGAGAGAAACAAATATTAAATGGCATACAAAAAATGCAAACTTATAAACATATTTGTATATAAAATATCTTATATCACATAATAAAAGAATAGGAAAACATAGCATCTTTTTAACAAACAAGGGCTTTTTAGCAAAGAAAGAGAAAATAATGAAATTAGAAAGTAGCATAACATCTGTTATTCTAAGCAATAAAATTGATAGGTATTTTTGCAAAGTTTCCTGTGTGTTTTGAGTAGTTGGACCTTCAGTCTCTGCAATGGCATTAGACTTATGCTTGCCATCTCTTCAAAGGATCAGCCACTGTGCTTCAGGGTGCTTGACCAACCCCAGGTGACATATTTCAACTTAATTTCTGAGGCCTGAATAGTTTGCATTTCCTCCTAGGCCCACCCCTAGGATACCCTCAAAGGTTTCTCATTTCCCCCAACTCCTCTGCAATTTGAAATACAACTTTGCAACTCAATAGTGTATTTTGTATTTTCTGATCACATCCCCTGACATCATAATATGTCTTGGAGCTCCCAGGAAGGTGCCGGCTCACACAGCACAACGATGGGTTCCCAATTCATCTATTTTGCTTTCAACACAAGAATGTAAATCCTCAAGGACAGAAAGAGTGCCACTTGGTCTTGCATTTCCCCACCTCTGCCCTCCATGTACAGCAGAGTACAGAGTGCGCAGCGAGTTCCTGATAAATACCATTAGGTCTCCCTCACCCTTCCCAGCAGTGCGCTGCAGCTGCTTGAAGAGGCTACAAAAGGCAACTGCGTGACACTTAATAGAATAATAAACCATGGAAATTTAAACCATGGAAAATAGCAGAGGCTCCAAAATCAAGGCACATCCCTCCCCACAGCTAGATTACCAGCACCACTAAGGGCTGGTATTTTGGGTAGTGCAGAGCACCAGCAGACCGGTGCACCTCTGCCCGCCACCTGCTCCCCATGCGGCACTTGGGAAGTGCCTAGCAAGCAGAGAACACTGTGTCAGCACTTCTCTCAGTAGGCATGCCTTTGAAATGCAACAGTTCTATGATGCTTCCTGCGGGGACGTGCTCTTCCCAGTGCATAGTTTATTAGCTCACTTGACCCACACAGCCACCTTCTGTGTATTCCAAGGCTCAGAAAATGGAGACATAAGATCAAGCAATAGAGACAGAGAGGTAGAGCTGGGCTACAAACCCAGGAGGTTTGCTCCCGAGGACCCAGCTCTGCACTGCATAGCCACTACACAATCCAGTTTCTTAGTAGGCCTTGGATTAAAATGTTAGCTTCATGCTGTTGCATATATTCTTTAATAGCCACGATGCCCAGCTTAGTGCCTGGCTTTTACATGGTTTTCAGATACCTCGGGCTATTTATTGTCAAGGACCTTCTAGCTCAGGAGGCTTCAGAAGTGTTTACTCAGTGGTAATACCATTCTGAGTTTTATAGATAGGGCAGAATGCAAAAATGCAAATATGCTTTTTATAGCACAATAGAAACAATTACTGAAGAAAGCATATTTCATATTAAGCACTCAAAGTAATGCATGCTTTCTCTGGTTTCTTGGTCAACTGGGGGAAAACAGCTATATGTTTTGGGAATCTCATGTTCAGTAGGGGTTGAAATAAACTACAAGCCCCAGTGTTCCCTAAAATAAACTTCCCAAGAAAAACATAAATTTGTATAGCCCACTCATTGCTCACTCTGGCTGAAAATCAACTTTGTTGTCTTGTTCTTCAAATAACTTTGCAAAGTTTTTGGAAGAAGTTACTTCCTGCTCTTTAATCAAGTGTACTTATTACAATCTCCCGTATGCCTGGCTGATCCAAAATGCTACATGTGCAGCAGTGGAACAACGTGGACAGGAAGGAAGCAAGGTGCAAAAGATGTCAACTCCACCATGGGCCTCAGGCATGAAGCTGAAGGTCAGGGTCATTCAGAAAGTGACATGGCAGCGCAATTGGTACTGCATCAGTTCCAGAATTCTTTTCATCAGTATAAACTTAGATAATGGATACAGACATTAACTAAATACAGAATCCTCAATGCTGGTTGTGGTGAAATACCTAAGGATCAACTTGTAACACCCAGCTAAACTGAGTCAGCCTGGGTGTGGAAGGTCCAGGTGAGGATGGTTACCAACAGCAAAAGGCAGACTGGAGGGGAAATGGTGTGCTGTTGATTCCCTGAAGCTGTCTCACTGATTTTCTGGATATGAGCTCAGCTGTACTCATCGGTGGAAGAGCTCAGGTCCTTGCTGCCACGGAGGATGGCTGCAGCTGTTTTCAGGGGAGCTCTGGTCTTTACTTTGAGCATTGCTTCCCAGTCCCAGTGCATATTCCTCAGTATGCTGGCACAGATTCTCTATCCTGCTGGTGCTGGTTTCCACCACTGACCTCCGGGCCTTCTTAATGCACATCCTCAATACAGATTTGCATGAGATTGTTGTGGGCTGTAGGTCTCCCGCTGGACTCTGCAGGACATTAGGGCAGGACCCAGTCCCTCAGCTGGATTCTTTGGCTCTATAGTTAAGGGACAAATCTCTTGCATTCCTCTGCATTTGACTTTTTGGGTGCATCTTATAAAACAGTACTATAAATTTATGTCCTGTACTAAATGTATTCCCTTGCAGACCCTGACTGCAACATTATGTTAAGCTTTTCCTTTCTGCCAAGTGAGAGACAGAATAGACACAGCCCCTGTGCACTGGTCACCAAATGTAAGATACACCTGCAAAGACAGGCACATGTGAAAAGTGGCCCAGCACGGGACTCTCCACCTTTTGTGGTAAGGAATGGAAATTTTCTTTTCTTATCTTCACAATGATTGGTATTCAATGCATCAGGAAAACACCTTATGAGTAATTTTCTTAAATAAACTTTATTGATATACAATTACCTTTAATGAACTGTGTTAATTTTGTTGATCATTTCCAAAGACCAAATTTTATCTTTTAGATATCATTGACTATTGTCTATGTTATTTTTGTCTTCTTTTCCTTCCAGTTAATGTGAAGTATTTTTTTCTCTATTATTTTATTTTATATTTATTCTCAAATATCCTTCCTTTGAGTTGTAATACTGATAAAACCTCACTAAAACAATTTACATGAGCAGCAATAAATTCAAAGAAATCAGAAGCCCAACCAAAGGGAATTGATCATAGCAATATAACTTTCTACAGTTGGCAAAGGGCATATATACAAGGATCCCATTTTTTTTTACTATATTGGCTTCGCCTTGTTGCCTTTTTCTATACTGGGGATATTAGGCAGATGCTTTACTGTGGAGCTACCTCCCCAGGAGCTTGACTGTTTTTAAGTAGATAATGTTAAAATTCCTGGGAGTGTATGTTTATATGCCACAGTTGTTCTCCATGACAAAAAATTTTTCCAAACTTGGATGTTTCTTCTTGCTGTGTGAAGCAGTCGTGTGTCATATCATGATTTTTCAAAGTAACAGCCATGTAATGGTTGGACATATGTACTGAAGAATGTCCTAGCAGCATGGGATACATCAGGAACACAGAAGATGATAATCCCTGTGTTGTGGATGTTATATTTATTTGCCACAGATTCTTCCATGATTACTTCCCAAGATAAGGTTATAGTTACAAGTACCAGTGGGCAGGATGCAGATTTCAACTCACTACCTCCAAAGAGTCTGGAAGAGTTGAAAACGAGACTGCTCATCATTGAAATACAAATGTCCTTCCCTACAGAGCCACATCTCATTAAAATTGCCTTTTTAGGGGCCAGGGCTATAACTCTAGAAAATCTGCCTAGGAAGTATGACACCAAGTTTGACCACCAGAATAAAAACTAAAAGTAAATAAAAACTAACTTTTAAAAAATGGTCCACAGTACACATTTTATGCACTATAGAATATGATAATTTTTAAACCACCTACTCATTCATTCATTCCTATAAATTACAATTTAAGGTGAAGGGAAAGTTGCAATTAACCTTTACTTACCACTGGAAACATATGAAAAATGTTCTCTCTAATTGGGATTTCTTTTTTACTTTCCACCTCATAACTCATGTTAGTTCCAACTGGAGTGTTATTCTGGGAAACCACGAAGTTTTGAACGGCATCGCAACAGGAAGCAAGTTTTGCCCTGCAATGGGGAAGAATAAAAGTGAACCATAGGGTAAGACTAAGAAGCCAAAAAGAAGGACGATAGGGAGAAAGCAACAAAGGATTCTGGGAAGGGTGGGGCATGAAAAGAAAAAAAGAAGCCATTATCATGCCCACCAACTGCCAAGACAATTGTAACCATTATGTACTGCAAGAATGTCCCAACGAAAAACACTGCATTTAAAACATAGGATTCCAGCACTGGCCAAATAGCTCTGTGGATTAAAGTACCTGCAAGCAGCTCAGGGTGGTTTGATCACCAGGCCTGCCACCCCTGGGACACACTGAGATGGATATTGAGACAGGGCGTGTTGGCGGGTGCCTATAATCCCAGCTCTTGGGAGGCTGTAAACAGGTGGATCACTACGAGTCTGATCTAGTAGTGAGACCCTGAACACCCTGTAGACCCTTCCATAAAAATACAAAAAAAAAAAAAAATTCTCCTGTATTCACTTTTAAAAGGAAGATAAATTATTTTCCAGGATGACAGTTTTATTTCAATTCTAAGGAGCTCTGGATGACAGGGTGGAAACGTGGCAGTGTGAAATGGAAGAGCACATTGAACAGATCCAGATAGGTACCATCTCACAGAGAAAAAAAATGCTTATAGCTCTCAGAGTGCTAAGTATGAAAGCAGCCTTATAATGCTATTGATATAACATTAAAGAGAAAAATGAGATGGCACTGTAGCAACTACCCCTGATTCATGGCTTTCACTTTGTGCAGTGAAAACCCAAGTCAACTAGGGCTAAGGGTATCACTATTATTCTTGACGTTTTCAAGAGAAAGAGACCGTATTTGCATAATTTTTATGATAGTTTACTATAGTGCTATTAAGATAGCTTCTTTTATAGTGACATAACTTGTTATAACTGCTCTCTTTTATGACTAGTTATTGTTCTTAATTTTTTACCTTGACTAACTTATAAATCAAACTGACTTTGTAAGTCAGGAAAAAAAGACGGAATCTGCAGGGTCCAGCATTGTTTGCACTTTCAGGCCCTCAAGGAATTCTGGAACACACTATCCCCTGAGAACACTGGGAAACTACTGTATAAGTATTTCATAATAATTATCAAACTATAGAGGAGGGTTGCAGTCACCAAAACAATATTCTTTTATTAAGAGACAAGAGCAAAGAAAACAATCACTAATATAATGACTTTTAAATGAATTTAAAGTTATGCAATGCCCAGCACAATATAAATTAGTAGCAAGCTGCATTTCAAAATCACCCTTATAGGGTAAAATATGAGGATGAGAATGCAGATTCAGGAGGGGCATTTCAGGGGTCTTCTTGGTCCTCAGCTGCTGTAAGGTTATTGCAGGACTGTTCCAGATTTATATTTTGTTTTGCAAATCTCCAGGGATGTAGACTCTGAAATACCTCCTGATAATTTTTCCGGAATCTAATTGACCTTATAGTCAGGAGATTGTTCCATTGTACAACTAAATTATTTCTTCCTAATCTAAACCCCTTCTGTTAGTTTTTTCAGAGACTCTTCATAGAAATATGTCGTGCAGTTGAAAACAGTAATCAAGCCCTTGATTAACCTTTCAATCCTAGAGCAGTTTGCAGCATTTCTTCTCTCAGCTTTTCCTAATAGGACCAGTTGTTCATTATTTGATTCACCCTATTCTTCATTAAACCTTGACTTATTTCTCTGTATTACTTAAAAATTATATATGTAAGCTGAATCTAACCATAGAACAGGAGACAGGGAATAGTCAGTGAGAAACCACCAGTTAGATTTCTTAAAAATAGGGCTTTTCCCATGCAGGCTGGGTTCCATGCATGTTCCTATTGAATCTGGTGCTTTTCAAAAAGTACAATGCCCTAATTTGGCATAAGCACTTTAAATTCAGTCTTCCTGAACTCCAATAATTCTCATAGTCTCAAGTGACTGCAAAAAGTCAAGGTGATATTATCTGTATCACAATGCTAAGGTTTTAAAAAATGCTGCTTTTCAGTTAACAGATTCCATAAGAATGGTATATTCTCCCTAGCAAAATTATATTAATAGCTTAGTATTTCTTTTTTTCATTTTAGAGCTTGTCATTTCTAAAAAAATAATTTATGGAGATTAACAAAAGAAAGTGAAATGGTGTATAGTAAAACACATGGTGTTAAGTAGTTTTTAATTACATATTTAATTTGATACAATTCATGTAATACACTACAAACTCAGAAAGCCTTGTATGTTTATCATTTAAAATGTCTCCTTTATCTAGGATTTTGAGAGAAGATAATGCTTCATATGTCCAAGGATATTCAGTGCTTAAAAGAAAACCATCACAAAACCACTAACAAGAGTTTCTTTTGTGTTTCTTTATTAATAGATCTTTTTCTGAAATTGTATTTTAAAACATATCATTATGGAATTTTCAGACCTACAGGATATTTGAAAAAAAAAAAAAGAACAATGAAGAGTTCCATAATCACCAACTTTGGCAAGTGTTTTAATTAGATATACCCTGTTGTGAATCTATCAATTGGGGATTGCAGGTGCTGCAATTCGAAGTAACTGCAGGTCTCTCAACCCTCCACTTCCACTTTTGCCAGCAGCTCTCCATTTGCTCCCAAGACTAGGTTATCCATGGTTATTGTGCACCACTGTTTAGCTTTGCCTGTTATAGAGTATAAACAGAGTCATACAGTGTGTGTGCTTTTGGACGAGAATTTTGTTCACTTAGTGTAAATGTTTTGTGATTGGTCTATGTTGCTGTGTGTCCCACCTTATTTCATTAGTGGAATGGATGTGCAGATGTGCCAGAGTTAATTTAGCCATCTGCCTTACACATTGTAAGAAATCACTATCAGAAGCCATCATTAAACACCTAACCATACGTAATAATCTCCTTGGTGAATCGTCAGCATAGCAATCCATATCATTTCTGAAGCCTACCCTTAGTTAGGCCTTTTGTCTAAACAGCGCTTCTGTATTACATGGCAGAATTATAAATTCATGTTCCCTGTCACTTCCTAGCTTAGCTCTGTAGCAGAGTAGTAAGGAGCCATGGTGAAACACAACCAAGCTGCTTATAATGACAAAAACACTGTTAAAGAATTTATAGGTCTATTATTTCCTTTCTGTCACCCCCTAGAAAAGAGCCAGTTATGATCTCTGGTCACTCCAAAGACATGCTCACAATAATGAGTGTGGCAATTCTTCCCTTCTTGTGAGAAATAGTACCCTATTGGTGTTAACTAGAAAATGTGCCATTTCTGTGATAATGAACTGCCTGAACTGCAATTTCACTCTCCACAACAGTGAGTGTCTCGACCATTTCAGCAGGAGCCCCAGTCCCACCCTGCTGGAGCACAGTGAACTTTCTAGGGCATCTGCAGAGCCGTTATCTTATTTGATTCCTTCACAAGTGAGGGGCATCTCAAGGCTCATCTACTTTCCTACAAATATATCAAGTTTGTCATTTTTTTTAAATATGTATTTGATTATCCTCCTACTTTCAACCTTCCCAGCACTGGGATTACAAACGTGCACCACCATATCTGGACTTTGGATGGCTCAGCCCACCTTGGGGGCAGGGCTGGCACAGCATGTGGTACCAGGATTTGAACCATGGTTCCCACGCTCTGCCTAAGGTTGCCTTAGTCAGCACTTTAGTCCACTGAGCTATCTCAGTGGCCTAAGTTTATCATTCTATAGTGGAGTAATACTTCATTGTGTATAATAAATACCATAATTTCTTTATTCATTCATCTGTTATAGGCATATAGGCTGATTCTAAGGTTTAGTTGTTATAAACTGTGCTGCAGCAAACATAGTTTACATGTCACTATAATATGATGACTTTAATTCTTGGGAAGATGCCTAGAAAGAGAATAGTTGGATCAAGTGGAATTTCTATTTTTTTAATCTCCATACTGATCTCCACAAAACAAAGTAGAAGGGTTCTCCTTCGCACAGCCTCAAGAGCATTTATTGTTTGATTTATTGATGATGGTCTTTCTTTCTGGAGTACGACGGTATCTCACTGTCATGAAATAAATCAATACACAAGCTTTAAAAAAAAAAAACAAGTGAGAGGCAGACAATATAATGATTCCCATTTTAGAGATGAGAAAGTGGGTTGTGAGGTGCTAGTGACTTGATACAGAAATGAAGGTTTTAAACAACTGCAGCATTGAAGTTTCTAGTCTGAGTTAGAGTGTTGAAGTCAATAGAACTGTCACATCAATCTGGGCGTGCTGGCATGCACCTGCAATCTTAGCTCTTGGGAGGCTGAACATAGGTGGATCACTATAAGTCCAATCTCCATAATGAGACCCTGTAGACACTGTAGACCCTTATTAAAAAACAAAAAAGGGATAGAGAGAGAGAGAGAGAGAGAGAGAGAGAGAGAGAGAGAGAGATCATATCAAGCCACTTCCTTGGCTTAACTTTGGCTTTCCAAAATAGTAACATGAGTCACACCATGAATGGAACCTTGCTGCATGGTGTCCAGGAAACTCGAAGGCTACCATACAGTTTAGGTACATTAAGCACTTCCCACACTCTGCGTACGACTAAAACCCTGGGGTTCTTGTTTTTACCTGGAGGATGTACAGGCTTCTCTGTGGGACCATAATTACCAGATGATGTGGTCAATAAGCCCCCGAAGTCTTTCTGTACCCCTCCTGCAGCCACTTTCTCCACACAAGCCGGTTTTAAAGTGGAATACATGTTCTCTAGCCTCGGCCACAGAGGCCCAGAATTCAGACGCATCCACATCATTTCAAAAGTGCTTCACTTCACACGGCTGACACTGACAAAGGGTCTACACAGTGCAGTGCAGGCTTACAGGATAAACCCTGGGGGCTTGACTGACCTCATCAGATATAAAAGTTACATTTTTGTTCTATGGGTCTCGTTTTATCTTGGTCTTAACCATCCAGCAGAAAAGTATAAAACAATGTACATAAAGTAAAGCCATATTAATATGCTGAGCTGTGAAGGCTCTAGTCAACAACTTCTGTGGATAACCCGCTACTACTGTGGACTGCTGGACTGGGTTGGAGTGTTTTGCTGAATTCAAACACCTATAGTATTTAAATGCCAATAGAAAAGGGATACAAAGGAAGAACCAGTTTGTATTTGTATATACAGAATAGTTAGGATAGATATGCAGCTACTTTCGCTTCATTCTATGAGAAGAGAGATTTGTAGTAATAGTGTTTGGAGAAGATATCCTGTCTGCTTTTTGGACTATGGATAACCACTAAGAAAATAACAATGTAAAATGTATTAACTATTAAAAATGTCCTATTAATCAGCTTTGAAACTGTCTCATTGATATTTGTCTTTCAATAGAATAAAATAAAAAATTAAAAAAATAAAATAAAATTGTTAAAAACAAAACAATAACAACAACAACAACAAAAAAAAAAACTACTTCAATGATTCAAATAGAGCCACGCAGGACTGTTGCCCATGCTAACTCTTTGGTCAAATCTATGTAATTCATTTTACATTGTGTTTTTATTCACTGTCATTTTTTTTTCTTTCCTTTAGTATAAAGTTTGTATTCTAAATTAAAACATACAAATGGGACTGAAAAAAAAGTGCTTAACTTTTAAGGAGTAGTTTTTTTCCCTGAAGAATCCAGGTTTGGCCTGGGTAGATAGTTCAGTGGATAAGTTTTGCCTGGCAAGTGCAAGGTCCTGAGTTACACCCCTGGTACCACCAAAACAAAACAAAACAGCATAGGATCAGAAGTATTTCAATTTTGATGGCAAGCCAAATAGTACAGTGGATTAAAGCACCTGCTTAAGCAGACTCAGGGGCCAGAGGGCCTGCCGTGCTAGCACTACCCCTGGGGTGCACCGAGATGGCAACTAAGACTAGGAGGGGTAGTGTGCGCCTGTAAGCCCAGTGCTTGGGAGGCTGTAAACAGGAGGGTCACTACATAGTAACACCCTGTAGACTCTGTACTAAATACAAAAAAAAAAAAAAAAAAAGAGAATCCAGCTTACTACATGTAGCTTTGATCTATAAAAATGAAATCTGAATGCATGCAACCCCATCCTTAGATCACAGGTGGTCTAATGAATATACTTTTCAGAAGAGGGTAAGAGAGTATTTGTTAAGATTACGGAAATTCTCTTTTCTTTTTCACCATAAAATGTATTTAATTTAATTTTACTGTACTTTATTTTATTATTCTATTGCTGGCATAGATTCCCAGGTCAAAATCTTTCTCTGATTCTAAATGGAATGCTTCCCAGATTTCCATGAAATGTTAATGACTCCTTAAGGCTTCAGTGGACAGAACAACACAGGACACTCTGAATACTAATGACCTACAGGCCTGAGCCTGTGCCTCCCAGCTATTCCTTCTATTTATTAAACTCTCTGAGATTCCCCAGTGAGATGTGTGCCACTCGGGGTTAGGAAAAGGCTGCACGCGTCTTCAACATATTAACCAAGAGCTGCATCCCCAGGCTCCATCCATTCTCCGTGGTGCTAATGAGGGTCACAGTAAAAGGAATTTGAAAAGGTGAGCATCTTCAGGAGGGCAGAGGATTTCTAACCATTTCTTATACAACAGTTCTATGTGCTTCAGCTTCACCAGAACCATACCATGTCTAGACTAGGTGAAGACCAACCACCACTCCCCTGTTGATGCCACCGACTCTTCCTCTCATCTAAACTCATAATGAACAGAAACTTACTCGATGTGCCTCTCCTCATGCCTTTCCTCTGGCCTGCCCCACACAATAGAGCTCACTCACTGATCAGTAATATGTAACATTTAGGGCAATCTCACGATGCACTAGGTAGCTTCTGCACATCATTACGTTCGAGCTCTACAATATCTCTAAAGTGCAAGAGCGATGAACTGTTTTACAGATGAGGACAACTCAGGCTTACAAAGTTGAGAAGATGACAAATCACGTATTCATTCATTCATTCACTCATGTATTTACACCAATTAAACACTGTGTTATCATGAGAGGTATCCTGTGTACAGTGGTGAATAAAAGTCATTACCTTTGCCTTTGTAGTGCTTCTGATATAGTAGGAAACATTACAAGGGCAGATTTTTAAGACAGTTAAGTGGCAAAGTCATGACCAAAAATATGAATTTAAAAGCCATCATCTAAAACTCTAGTGCAGGCCTTGCATAGGACCATGATGTGCAGTGCTCCCCACAAAGGATTTGGGAAGAATGAACATGTGTGAGATATTTTAGTTTGAACTACCACATACTAAATTTGAATACATTTTTATAGTATGCTCAAGTTCACAGTTGAAAGCATCTCGTAAAAAATACAGTAAGAGAGGATATGGGTTCCCAGGGCCTTGGCACTACTAGTTATGACACATTGTGCAGAAATGCCCCTGCTCAGCATCCGTGCAGTCACCTTGCCCCAGTGACTACACAGCCTCTGTGTGTACAGGCTGGGCACATTTAGCTGCAAGAGCTGAGGCATGAGGAAGACTGGAGACAAACCATAACTCAGCACTGGAGGAAGAGACCAAGTCATCTCTTTCAGAAGCCATTTCAGGAATGCTGAAAGTTTACAGGTTTTTAATTGTCTCATTAAAAGCTCAGCAGTGTGTGCTGGCTTACCAAACTGGAATGTGATCTGGAATCACATCATTTAAAGAATAATTGCAAGGAGGAGCCAAAGAGAGAAATTCTCAGACAATACTCAGTGCCCGGGTCTGTTGTGGAAGCTTTTTGTTCAAAGGCATGTTGATGAACTGGGGCTCATCTGGAGGGAACAAGCTGAAATTCACGTGCATGGAGAACTAGTAATGTCCAAGACGCAACAGCTGTTTTCAAATCTTAAGGACTGGGGCCACCCAATAGCTCAGCAGATTAAAGTTCCTGGAAGCAGGTGCAGGGCCCAGGGGTTCAATCCCCAAGCCTGCCCTGCCAGCCCCACCCTCAGCGCACACTGTGAAGCCAACTGAGACTGGGCGTGGCATGCACCTGTATTCCTAGCTCTTGGGAGGCTATAAACAGGCAGGTCATTATGAGTCTGATCTAGTAGTGAAACATGAGCACCCTGTAGAGCCTTCTCTAAAATTAAAAAAAAAAATCTTAAGCACTATTCTGAAAAGGAAGAATTAAAGTTAACCTGTGTAGCTCTATGAGACAGAGCTCAGACTGCAATAGACTGAACACTCAGGCCTCTCCAAAGTTCCTGGGCTGAAATGCTAATCTCCAACATGATGGATGACACAGGGTGTTTGGGAGGTTGTTAGGACTAGATCAGGTCCTGAAAGTAGAATCCTGATGAATGTGAGATGATAATGAGCTGCTGGCTGGCTGCCACCAAGAACGATGACCTCATCCAAACTTAGAGGAGCACAGCTCTGGCACCCTGACCTTGGACTTGCAGGTCAGGACTGAGTGCTGGCTAAGCCATCTGCTTCATGGTATTATGCTATAGAAACACAAGCTGACCAAGACCAGGATCAATACGCAGGGCAACTCAGCTCACATTTATTAGGTAGCCAACAGGTGATGTTCACAACCCAAGGCCTTAAGAATTATAACTCATAAACTACAAACAAAAATATCAGTACAACTTGCATAGGCCCTGTTGCCTGGGACTTAATTACACTAAGAAAAAGACTCAATATGTAAGCAGTCTTTTGTTATCATTTCAATATAGCATGGTCTGAGACAGGAAGGTGTCACGACAGGAGCATGTGGCATTAGGTGATGCTACCAGAAGTACTGGCTTGTTGAATGAGTCAACTTGTGCTCAAGAATTGTTCCCTAGGTAACAGAGGATGGAGAAAAGCCAAAGGAAACAGAGAACAAAGCTGGCTGGAGGGCTGGCGAGATAGCTCAGGGGACTAAACACCTGCTTAGACAAATGCAGGGACTTTGGTTCGATCCACAGCACCGCATGCTGCCCTGGCCCCACCACCAATCATGCAATCCTGGTCACGCCATGTGTGGGCGTGGGGGCACATGCCTATAATCCCAGCACTGGAGGCTGAAAACAGAGGTTCACTATAAGTGTAAGCTGTGTCGTGAGATCCTGAGCCAAAGAAGAAAGGAAGAAAGGAAATAAAGCTAGCTGGAAAATGATAGGGAGGTAGGACAAGAGGGACTCTCATTAAAGAATAGTTGACACTAAGCAAGTTGTTTTAAGTCACAAGGGAGAAGGGGGCACCTTTACAATCTCTGTAGTAGGGGAAAAGAACAAAGATAAAGGACAAATGAAAGCTGCTGGGGCCAAAACAGCTGGGTAGGGAGGGCCTTCTCTTGGATCCAAGGCTCAGAAGCTCCAGCAGAGCTCACTCATTTCCCAAGTACTCATCAAGAGCATTTTATATCCAGGC
This sequence comes from Ctenomys sociabilis, assembly GCA_004027165.1. Lineage (NCBI taxonomy): Eukaryota > Metazoa > Chordata > Mammalia > Rodentia > Ctenomyidae > Ctenomys > Ctenomys sociabilis. The sequence continues at coordinate 40,264 of PVKA01005880.1, forward strand.
ATGATGCTTGGTGCAGAGAACAAACAAGAAATGAATGGGGCCCTGAGCTTGCCCTCCTCTTTTCAGGGCAGCATGACTTAGAAGGGAAGTAGAACACAGGAGAAGCTTTGAAGTAAAGCAGTGAAGGTAATTAATAGTTGTTTTTTGTTTGTTTGTTTGTTTTTGATACACAATCTCACTTTGTAGTTCAGGCTGGCCCAAGCTGGCCTCAAATTTATAGTGATCCTCCAGCTTCATCCTCCGGAGTGCTGGCCTAACAGGTGTGCATCACCACACTAGCTTCTCATTCATAGTTCTGAACTATGGAAAAACAAGTCAGCCAAAGAAGGGACTCTTTCAGTACAAGGGTCACTAAGCCAAAGAGAAGAAAATCAGGACAGTTTGCCACCCCACCCTGAGCGTCAGAGGAAATACTGTGTCCATAAACTATGTGATCCTCCTAACAGTCCTGTAAGGGAAAAGATATTGTCACCATCACTACTGCCATTTGTAGAGGCAGAAATGGAGTCAGAGACATGAAGTGATTTGCACAAGGCCACGCTGCTCCTGAGTGCTGTGACTGGGACCGGACTCGCAGTCCCGCCGCTGTCTCGGTGCTCCTGCTGCTGTCCGTGACATCCCTACCTACATGCTGCTGTAGGTATGCACAAACGAGCCACAGCAGAGACCAAGAACAGAAGCCCACACACGGTCCATCCAGTCACTGTCATGATACACGTGGGATAAAGGTCACCTTCAAGGGAAAATATATCTGCAGCATGAAGCACTTTGGGAATTGTGCTTGTATTTAAACACATACTGGTACATGTTAGACATACATAATGATAATATCCATCATTGGGAATTTGTACCTGTACATGACATATCTTGTTCCTTCCTTTTTCCCTATTCCCTTTAACCACTCTTCCTCTCTTTGTCTACAAAGGTTTTGTTTCTATCTTTTCTTTCTATCCTCTTTTTCTTTCATTGTCTCTTTCTTCATTCCCCCCTCTAGCCTCCTTCATTTTCTTTTCCATTTGAACATTTTATTCCTATTTCACGATATCTATTATACATTTCAGTTCATACTTACACTTTCAACCTCTCACACCAGAGGAACAATGCAGTATTTATACATATGTGTCTGATTCATTTCACTTAAGAGTGTGGTCCCAAGGTCCATCCATCTAGCTACTAATGTCACCAGCTTTTCCCTCTTTATTGAAGAGTAATGTTGTATACACACACACACACACACACACACACACACACACACACACATATGTATGAATAGTACTCTGTAACCATTCATCAGTTAGTTGATGCGTACTTTTCACCATGCACTAAAACAACCTTGGTTGTTCCCAAGGTTTAGTATTACAGATTGTGATGCTATACCCACGAGTGTGCACATAGTGCTATGGCAAGATGCTCTTAATTCTTTTGGGACGATATCAAGAAGAGGAATCGCTGGATGGAATGAACTTTCCAGTTTAGTGGTCTGAGGAATTTCCTCACTGCTTTCCAAAGTGGTTGTACAAGTCTACCCTCCCACCAGCAGTAGAGAAGTGTTCCTTTTCCCCACGGACCACCAGCATTTATTATTGGCTGATTTCTAAATAGTAGCCATGTTTTTCGAGACTGAGATGAAATCGCAGCATTGTTAATTTGCATCTCTCAAATTACTAACAATGTTGAACATTTTTTTCGTGTATTTACTTATCATTTCTACTTCTTCATCTGGAAAGTGTTAATTTCTTTCAGATGCCAGTATTTGTGTTGGGTCTTTAAATTTCAGGGTCTGATTTGAGTTCTTTATACATTCTAGATATTAGTCCTCTGTTTGAGGAAGAGCTGTCAAGTTTATTTTTCCTACTCTGTGGGTCATTTCTTCACTCTGTCAGTGGTTTCTTTTGCTGTGCAAAAGCATTTTAATATAATGTGATCTAGTTGTTGATTCTTTGTAATATTTCCCTTGCAGTCTGGGTTTTGTTCATAAGGTCTGCTTACACCAATGTCTGCAAAGGTTCTGTCTATTCTCTCTTATATCAGATTTAGAGTTTCTGTTTTAATATTTATTTACTTATTTTATATATTTAGTACAGGGTCTACAGGGCCCCACTACACAGATTGGATTCATAGTGATTCTTCCTGTTCTTCAGCCTCCCAAGCACTGGGACTACAGGTGTGTACCACAACACCCAATCGCATTCACTGTCTCAGCACACCCTGGGAATAGGGCAGGCATAGAAGGCTACAGATTGAACCCCCAGCCTCTGCAACTGCCTAAGCAGACACTTTAATTCACTGAGCAATCTGACCAGCCCTGTTTTAATATTTAGATCTTTGCTCTATTTCAATTTTAGTTTAGTGCATGGTGAGAAGGATCTAGTTTTAATCTTCATTATGTGGAAAACCAGTTTTTCCAGCAGAATATATTAAAGAGTCCATATTTCTTCCAGTAAATGTGTTTGGCTCCCTTTGTGGCTGAATATTTTTAAACCATATTGAATTTTCACATCTATATGAATAACGAAAGAGGAAAACAGTCTTCTAATCTTTCCCATACAGGGGCCAGAGAAAACCCAGCCACATACAACTTAAGAGCTGAAAGTTGGAAACAGGTTCTAGAAACAAAAGCTAAGGCCTAAACTTCCTTCCTGGATAATGGACTGCTGGGGCTGGGATGAATCAAGCCAAGGAAGAGACCAGGGGAGCAGTTAGGGGATGAAGAAAAGTAAACAGATTTCAAACATATTTGGGGGATATTGCCAAGATTTTGAAGTGACAGCCCAAGGGAAAGCGAGCAGGCAGCTGCAACTTTGGGCTGGAAGAGGGAGAAAGCAAATCAAGCTGTCGATTAAAGAAGGCAGCTGCTGTAGTCCATGAGATAGGAAGGTGGGACACGTGGGCTGCCTGGATGAGACTAGTGCAAGCAAAGGTGGAAACACACCTGACTGAAAGTCGACCCTAAACTTCACTGTACCCTTGCTATGGTTCATTTCCATGCCAAAATCTCTACCCAGCCTAGAGAACACGGCCCATTTCTAAGAGCATTGGGAGCAGTGCCCAAACTCACATCTGCATAGCACTAGACTCCACCCAATATGGAGGTCGCTTTCTCTTTTGGAAGAAACACAGGACTACTTCAAGGCATCCCTCTGAGGCCTCAGCTCATGAGAGTGAACAGTGCCTGTTGGTAGGTGTTGCCCCATCTGTAGAGTTGTTGGCTCTTGGTCCCTGGAGCAGGCAACTTCTCTTTTTCTTCAAGCTAACTATGGGCAGCCAGTTATGTTTCTGTCCCATAACAAACATTTTATTCTTACTCGAAAACCAGTCTATGAACTACACTAGCAAATGACAGTTTCTCTTACTTTCTTTTGTTAGGCCAGCCAGATCTTCTTTATAAACACTGCCTACTTCAACTTTTCTTTTTCTCAAGCAAAAAATCCATTTTTTTAAATCTCCAACTAAAGCTTTTGCCTATAAATTTTTCATTATCATTGAGGCAAGGACTTGCACTAGGTGGTGACAGAAATGCTAATATTTGATGACTGGAAAATTTTAAGGGGAAGATAAGGATGCCAAAGGTCAGCCTCAAGTTTCTTATTTAGGCCCTTACGAGGGCATGATGCCTCCAGAAAGTAGCTTAGAAGAGGGCAGGAGTGATGTTCTGTTGATAGTGAAGGTGGTAACATGGTAAGCTTTAATTCCCTATAAAATATGCAGAGGAAGGGCCAGCCAGATAGCTCAGTGGATTAAAGTGCTTGCTTAGGCAAATGAAGGGACTGGGGTTCGATCCCTGGTGTGCCATGTTGGCCCCATCTCTAGGTGGAGCTGAGACAGTAATTGAGGCTGGGCATGGTGGTTCCTGTCTATAATCCCAGCACTAGGGAGGCTGGAACAGGAGGATCATTATGCATCTGATCTGTGTAGTGAGGCTCTGTAGACCCTGTACAAAATACATTAAAAAAAGAAGTGGAGAAGGAAAATGAGATCATATTGCAGCAGTGGAGTCCAAAGTCAAGTTGTAAAAGTAGGTTGAGAAATTTTTCAAAACACGACAGGACAGAGAGTCAGTCATGTGACTAGCTTCAGATGCTTTGGCAATAAACACAAAGCTAGCATGGCCCTGACCTCGGCAGAATCCATAGAGCTCCAGGAGTATGGATGTCCCTTGCCTTCTCAAAACTCTTAGGTTAAATTCAATTGTGAATTATGTATGTGTGAAAATACAAGATCTAAAAATACAAAATCAACGGCTAATATGAATGTTAAGATTTCTTACAAAAAAAATGCAGGTCACAGCCATGATTGTTTATCATGTGAAGAGAAAATAAAGAAATCCACCATAGCAAACTCTTATTGACAGAGTTTATATTTCTATTTAGAGTTTTTTTAGTGTGTGTGTGTGGGAGACTACCAAGAAACATCGGGTTTGTTTATTTATCAGACACTGTATGGCAACATAGTGCAACTCCTGAATTAGCGCTCATTCAATGGAAGAGCTTTGTAATTCTAACGATGACTATTCTTGTGTGTAATTATGACAACTTACTACTCTGTGAACAAGAGGAAATGTTCCCAGGGCTTTGTGGACTTCAGGTGGGAGCCAGCATCTGCTCCACCGAAGGCACTGGGCAAGCAGACCATGCTCATGGTCATTTAGTAAAGCCTGGCCACACAGGTGAGCATGCCCTATGCGCTCCTGGAAAGCCAGCTCTTGTGTCTGTCATTCTTCCAGGACAGCTCCCGTCACTCACAGAATTCATCATCTTCTTTTTTGGCTTCAGACCTGACTCCGCTATTCTATTTGCCTTCCTGCTTCCAGTCTCTAGCATCTTTCATTTATTTATTTATTATTTTTATTGAGGTACAAATATCAATGATACAGTTTTAAGATACCTTGACAAGATGGATTTGATAAATTAATACATTGCAAACTGCTTTCATAATGTTTTGGTATCATAGAAGGTGCATACATGATATTATACTTACAGACATAATTATAGCAGATGTCTCTTATCAGTAAATTAAGAGAGTGTAGCTGTTTGTGTATCTTACTTTTTTTACCCGAATTACATCAAAGATTCAATAATTAATACTTTCTACCTTGTTATTTGCCTAGTGGTTGTCCATAGTACTGGAAGCCGACATAATATCCTGTCCACCCACCATTAGTGCAAATCTTGCCTCTCATAGAATTATGTAGAAGCACGGTGTTATCTAACCCAACTGTACTGTCCATACACACACATCATGATTCTTCCTTTCTATACCCCTTCCTATGTCTACACCTGTCAGAGATGGGCACTCCATTGTCATTCAATTAATTTAGGTGCCTGAACTTGACAACACAGTCCAGCATTCCACAACAATAGTGAGTTATCTGAAGAAGTTGTCGACCACAGCCATTTATAGTTCAACTTATTATTACGGCCCTGCAGTGTATACCTCATTTTTATACTTTTCTGCTGGATGGTTAAGACCTAGATAGAGCAAGACCAATATACCAACACATGTATTTTTTGTTTCTTATGAGGTCAGTGAAGTCCCCTCAGGGTTTATCTTGTAGTCCTGTACATTATTCTGTAGATCCTTTGTCTGTGTCATCCATGTGGATGGGTCACGGCCAATGCTTGACCAGTTTGCTCTCTGTGAGAGCCTGAGAGAAAGTTTTATCTCCATCTGACTCTCCCCAGGCACACTACAGAACTTCAATCTTTTTCCCCTGTGGCTCCATAATCTCCTTGTTCAGAAAATTTGGAGCTCAACTGAGTTTCATGATGTTGCAGTGCAGGTTCTCCTATATCCTGAGTCTTCGTTGACCTTGAAAAGCTAGGGCCAAAATGTTGGATGGCCTTGTGGCTCTTCTATTTCTCCAATTTTGATCTGTGAACTTAGGTTGTTAACCATCTAGAAGAAAAGCTGATTAGTATCCTGCGTATTATTTATTTATTTATTTATTTATTTATTTATTTATTTATTTTCATGTATTTGGTACAGAGTTTCACTACACAGCTCGGATTCATACTGATCCTCCTGTTTTTCTCCTCCCCAGCACTAGGATTATAGGCATGTACCACCATGCACAGTCTGTGGCCAGCTCAGCACACCCAGTGGCATGGCCTGCATGGTATGTGGTGCCTGAGATTGAACCCCGGTACCTGAACTTGGTCTGATGAACTATCTTGCCTGTCCTTTTTTCCAAATTTTTAACCTCTTCGCTCAGGTTTTGCTTTGGCAGAATCTCAGAAAGAAATTATCCATTCCCTTCCTGGACTTGCTATCCTGCAGTACTAATTATGGGCTAAATAAACTGAGAAATAGGGGACTGGGGAGATGGCTCAGTAGAATAACTGCTTCCCTGGCAAGCACAAGAGCCTGAGTTCAATCCCCGGTTCTGGAAAAAAAAAAACAACTGAGAAATGGCAGGATACCCCTAATTGTTGACTCTACTTGTAATCAGTCTGATTAATTTCTAAGCAGTGCAATCATTTCCAATGAGATCTCAGAGGACGGGGTTTAGCCTGCTGTCTTGAAAGGGAAGGATAAGCCAGACTGTTCACTTAACAGTAAGTCCTTTCCTACTGAAAATGATGTAGCTCAGGATTGTAATGGAGCAAGGTGAAGCTGAATATTTACTGCTCTGTGTGACCTATTTTCTATTATGAAAAGATCAAAGAAAGTTCAAATGGAACAAATTCAATAGAAAGTGTTGGTCCTTACCAGTTGCATGGAATAATCCATGTGAAATGATCACAACAGCAAAGCTGGGGTATGTGTGTGTTTATGACTCTCCCTAGGCAGAGATTGGAGCTGAAACCATGACAGCTTTATTGCTGAATTATACACTTTTTATATTTATTATCAGTACCGACAGTTTAAACTACTTTTAGAAAACATTAATTGTAAGCTAGCAAAATTATATTAAACTGGAAATAGTAACTATTATGTTGTGATATTCTAAAACATAACAGATTATTATGAAGCAATTTATGTGGTTAGTAAACTTTAGAGGCGAGTCTAATCTCCATTCCATCAATAATGAGTGGCCTAGAAGTGGCCTAGCCCAATAACGATGCTGAGATGCCACCAATAACCAGCAAAAGCAAAATGGTACCTGAAGATGTTTCAGTGGGAGTCTATCCAGTCATAGAGGAGACCACATTTAATACAAAGTCGTTCCTTTAACCCATGGTTTTGCTTTCTGAGATTTCAGTTACCTATAGTCAACGATACTCTGAAAATATTTAGTAAAAAAACAAGATTTAGAATTTCATGACTTCCCAGTACTAGGATGAAATCTCACACTGGTTTGTCTGGGGTGTGAATCATGTCTTTTTCCAGGGCATCCATACAGCATATACTACTCACCTGCTAGTTACCTAGCAGCCAGCTGTGTTGTCAGATCAACTGTTATTGTATTATAGTACTTGTGATCAAGTACCCCTTACTTTACTTAAAAATGGCCCCAAATTAAGAAGTAGTGTAAGTAAGTTTTAGTATTTTTATTATGGAGTATTGTTACAATTATTCTGTTGTTTATTAATTACTATTGTTAATCTCTCATGGATCCTAATTCATAAGTATGTATGCATGTATGTGTGTATGTACAGAAAAGAGATAAAGAGGAACTACTGAAAAGTTAATGACTATGGATAAGTTTTAAAATTCAGTAAATAACAAGACATAGAGTAAACTTCAAGCTGAGACTAAGCTCCTAATCCTAGACACCAACATATATCCTCTAATCTCTATTTCCTATACTGAGCCTTGATATATTTTCAGAATCATGTACAGTGGTACATAGTTTATCTGCAGATATTTTCTAATCACTATTTTTCACTCCACAAAATATGTAGATCACAAAGTAACGAAGTATATAAATGAAGTAATCATATGCACAGAGCAAAAGTGTATACTCATGACCTATGGTCACAAAAGCAAATTTCAGGATAATTCTGCAGCTGTGACTTGATCAGGTTACTCAGGGGAAGCTTCTCTGAAAAGAGATGGCTGATTTTGAAGCAGAAGATCAATATACATTATCCAGGGAAGGTAGTGGGGCCAGAAGGCACAGCACTGTCAGGGTTCAGGGGCTGAAGCAAGTGTAACAGACTTGATGAAGCCAATAGACGGATACAGGAGAGCACAGAGAGCTGGGCTGAGGTGTGCGGTGAGGCTGGGTAGTTCCCAGGGAGTACAGCTTCCTCTGGGATTTTTCTCACATGCAATGATGACACACAAAGGTTTGAGCAGATATGGAAGTAGCAGAAGCCTGTTGTAACCAAAGATTGTCATCTAATTGGTATTCTTAAAACCTCTCTGGCTATTGTGTAGGGGATGGAGAAGGTGCACTATGTGAAAATCACAGCACAAGCAGGATGTGACAGAAGAGGGTGAGTTTGGATGACTCCTTCCAGGATTTGGTTGGGTAGTAGAGAATAAAGTACCTTTAAGTATAGAATAAATAAAATTAAAATTGCAATTGAAATGGCATGCTGATACGGTGTGACCTTGAAATCAAAGGGCTCGATATTAAAGCATGTTTCAAATCGAACAAAGTACATTCTAAAGAACACAGTGATCTAAGGGTTCCTGGGACTTATAGGGATTCCAAGGTCAGAAAACATTCCATTTAAGCCCCAAAAGATCAGAAGAATTAAGGAATTCAAGTCATCCCGTTACCACTTCTTTTTAGCAACTCTGTATGCCTAGAGTGAAACAAGAATTACCTACAAGATAGCACAAACTGTCTGGAGCACAGGAGAAATTCCAGCAACTGTTATCAGTTCACCTGATTAACAGGCTGGTACTCTGCTGGCAGATAGGATGGGGGATTGATAGTTATCCTTCAACTAACCTTCAAGTCGATCCAAGGCTAATCATCCAGTGGAGATATCCATCACAAAATTAGGAAGGTGGGATGAGATGTATACTGACAGACAGGTATCAGTGTATGGAAGAAGTAAAGTAAAAATTGTACTGGCAGATATGCAGTCAGTTACAAGTTTAGTTAGAAATAAAGGAGGACAGAGAATTCATGGTATTTTGAGTCCTGCAAGGCTGCAGCAGCAGTCTCACAAGCCACATGCGACACCTTGCCACTTTTTCTTTCCCCTTGGAATTGTTGAGCGCTCCTTGCCCCTACGGCACCAGCATCTCTCCTTAAGACTTCTCTGTTGGGCTCCTCCATCCTTACTGCTTCACATCTGGCCCAGTGCAGGAGAGGCCTCTGACCAAATCCTTTATTCAAGATCAGTGGATTCATTATTCTTGACATGCGATCACAGAGGAAACAGTGGGTAAAATGGTCAAATGTCTCGCAGGACCAAAGCTCAGAAGTTTTTCTAATACTACACCAATGAAAGATGTGTTTAATTTTCAGTTATTGCACCATTACATACAAGGTGAAACTCCCATGCCCAAGGCCCCATAGAACATGACACCAGCTGCCTGAAAATCATGTTTGCATTCTTCCTTTGGGTTAACTTGTAAATGTGCTCACACAGACTCATCTCTATCCCTGCTTGTCCATTCTTCTTGCCCGGTTCCTCCTGTTCTTCAAAGCTCAGCCATCCCTCCATCCTTCCTGAAACTTTCTTTATGACCCCATGTCTCATGAATTGGCTTCCCCTTCGAGACTCAGCAGCAGCCCATAGGTCTGTATTGTATGTTTTGTTTTGGTGTGTACTGGGGAAAGCTCGGAGGGCCCTCATTGAGTTATATCTCTAGTCACTTACTTTGTAAATTTGTAGGTTTCCTTTTGGTTTGGTTTGGTTTTTGAGACATAGTTTTGTTCATGTGCTAAGCTGCTCTGGCTGTATGTGAATTTGCAAACCTCCTACCTCAATGTCCAGAGTCTGGTTTATAGGAAGGCATCACTTCCACCTTATACTTTGCCTTAGATGTATGTCACCATATAAGCTAAAGGTCTCTGAGAGAAAGTTCTGTATCTCAGTAACTTCCCAAGAGAAGGGAAGAGCATAAAGTCCACTAACAATAACTATATGAATATATTTTTTTCTGTGTATCTATTATATATTCACTAGAGACACGATGGTTGTTGAATTCACCTTGTTGGACATAGGTTGCTGGGGCAACCTCTCTATTGTTTTTTATTTTTTTTTCTTTTTTTCTGTATTTGATATAGGCTCTCACTACACAGCTCAGACTTCTAATGATCCTCCTGTTTTCAGCCTCTTCAAGTGCTGGGATTACAGATGTGCACCACCATATTCGGACTCAGTCACAGGCTTAGCACACCCCTGGGGCAGGGCCAGCAGGGCATGCAGGAGCAGGAGTTCAACCCTGGTCCCTGAGATTGCCAAATCAGTGCTTAGTCCACTAAACTATCACACCAGCCCTCTATTGTTCTTAATATGCATCAGGGAAAGCAATCAAAACTCTCTTCCGCCATCATTACCTCATTTACACAGGGAGGAAGAGTAGCCCCAAAGGCAAGGTCTTCCTTTACTTAGATGTAGAAACAAAGAACTCAGAAGAGGAGCAGGACTAGAGAAGGTGCCCTACACACCATAGACCATCCTTAAGAGGAGTGCCTGAGCTCTGAAGATAAGGTAGCCAAAGGAGAGTGGGATTGGTCAATATTGAGCAACCTTCCCTGATAGAATGGAAGAGTCAGCACTTTCTGAAAACTATACTCTTCTAAGCTGGACTGAAAATAGAAGCTGTAGAACAACACTCACACTTCCCAATTCCAAACTTAGCACACAGCATCATAACCCAACTGTGTGGTGGCCGGCATCAGCACAGGCAGCTCACTGGAAATGAGTTGAAAGCCCAGAAATAAACCTTCATATTTATAATAAGTCAACTGTCGTGAGGCTACGAAGACAATCCACTGGGAAGAATGGTCTTCGCAACAGATGGTTCCAGGATAAACATATATTAACTTTAATCCCTACCTTATATCACATACAATATTTCAAAATGGATCATAGACTCAAATGTAAAAGCTAAAATTATAAAATCTTTAAAGAAAATATACGGATAAATCATAATCTTCAGAAGGGAATGTTTTCTTATAAAAACCCAAGTGACAAAAGAAAAATAAAGTATGTCAGATTACATTAAAATTTGGAATTTTAATCCCAACTATTTCTCCAATGGGACAACGTACTGCAAGCCATAAATCTAATAAGACACTAGTGTTAAAAATATTCAAACAACATTTATAAATCCACAAACTGGCAGAGTCTATTTTAAAATGAGAAAAGGATTGCAACAGCTATTTCTCCAAAGAAGATGTAAACATGGCAAGTAAGTACATAGAAAGATACTGAGCAACATTAATCATTAGGGAAATGCAAATCAAAACACTAGTAAGGTGGCATTTTATACCTCGTGGGATAACCACAATTTCTTAAAGGACAATAGCAAACAAATATGGCAAGGAAGCAGACACACTGGAGACTTTATACATTGCTGTCAGGACTGAAAGATGATACAACCAGCTAGACGAGATCGGGCGCGTTCAGGGTGGTATGGCCGTAGACAAAACCTGTGAATATGATGTGATCCTTTTTTTTTTTTTTTTTTTTTTGGCAGACCCAGGGATTGAACTCAGACCCTTGTGCTTGCCAGGGAAGGGCTTATTCTACCGAGTCATCTCCCCAGTCCCCGATACAACCAGCTAGAACAGTTTGGAAGTTCCTTAAAATATGAAACACAGAGCTCCATATGACCTAATGATTCTTCTCCTGGGTGTATAAGAGAAATGAAAACAGGCCCACAAAGTTCCAGAGAAACATGATTCTTAATAACCAAAAACAGAAACAAAGAAACCATTCGTCCTATAATGAAAGGCAAACAAAATGTGGCATGTTCACAACACAGGATATTTTCTGACATCATGAAGGAACGAAGCACTGACATGTTACCAGAGATGAATGTTGTACACGATGCAATAAGTGAAACAATCACTGCAGTTGCTCTGTCTACCGGGGTGCTGCGCAGTGCCTCAGCAGTGTAGGGTATTAATGAAAACATTGCAGGCACTCTGATAGGAAGAAGAGGACTGAAAGGCAGGGCATCCGTGGCAGAGGTGTGCCGGGCAAGGGCACATAGTGCAGCACAGCTAATAGAGTCCAACTTGGGAGATAAGTTTGGAAATAGAATTCAGAAAAGAAGTGAATCCCCTGAGTTCAATACATTTTTATGGCAGTTTATATTCTGAAATGTAAGGAGAGGAACCAGTCCCTAAGATACAAGAGCCAGTTTCTATTATTAAATACGGCAGAAGTAATGACATGGTGTGGTTTTTGTTGCTTTTCTAAATGCACAGTCACGCGGTAGGGCCTGACAAATAGGTGATGATATGACAGGATATTAACAGTGAAAAATTATCTTTTGATGCCAAGGAAATGAGAAAAAGAGGCTTTTTCACTCCGACAACTGACCCAAAGCACTGATTGTAAGGCATATGCATCTTGTTCAAGATTTTTAAATTTCAAAAATATAAAATATATATTGCTCTCAGTTGTCATCACTGTCAATGTATAGATCACAAACTGTAGGCATTTTAAGGGAACAGAAAGATAGTGGTTCAGAAAAAGGAAGATGGCCTTGTATTTTTGCTTCAGCCCAAGAAATCTATGCTACAGAACAAAATGCCTGGAACATAGACATTGTTCAGTAAGTGCTATCTGACTGAAAAAGTGCACACTCACAAAGCACTCACAAAAGAAACAGCACTACTGCTTTTGCAGAAATGTATCAGATGATAACCAAAAACTTTGCTGATGATAGAATTTTAGCACTGGGATTTTACTTCTGCAAGTTCTTGCAAAATATTGATTAATTTGCCCATCACCTTATTTACAAGATTTCTACCCTTCCACAAAGTTACATCATTAAACACTGCCATTTTAACAATGTATATGGCATATAATTTTTAAAAATGTGATAAAATGGGTAAGTTTGTTTTAGCAATGTGTTTTTCAAAGGAACTCAAAAATGAAAGCAATGTCATGGCTGTTATTTTAGAAATATCAATGAATCTAATAATACAATACTGGGATGTTTCTTACACACTCAACATAAGGAACACATACATACACTCAAAAAAATTTAACTTAAACCTGAGGAGATAATTTGAGCTTAGTACAATTGCTACCATTTAATAGTTATCTTTCATGAGGCAATCAGGCACAGTATATTTGCTTCACAAGTCATTCCAAAGGTATCTCATTTGCATGAGTCACAACAATGCACATTTACATTTAATGTAAATATCTTCTGGCACTGTGTTTTCTGTAAAGATGTGATTGGTAATATTTAATCTCTTGAACTCCAAATCACACCTTTAAAATATGAAGGTATTTAAATGATAATAGGGGATCCAAAGAAACCAAAACCAAAATAATAGCATATATATTTCCAGAATTTTTAAAAAAGTGAAAGTAACCAGAAAATTAAGCAGTGTTGCTCTGTACCAATTATTCCAGTAATTGGTTACACAAAAGAATACAATTCTTTTAAGTTAGAGAACCGTTGAAGAAAGCTAATGCAGTAATTATCATGCAAGTTACCTGGGGAATTTAAAATTAATTACTGAAGCTCAAAGATCTTCTGCTGTGATAAAATCTGTTTACCATAAGTTTCTAGAACTCCACAAAGGTGTTTTCAAGGATTAGGTAGAGTGAAGAGGGGAAAGAAGAGTAAAAGCATTTTGTATGAAGTTTAATTTTAAGTTAAGGAGCTCTATTTATTCTCATGTATCTGGGTGTCATATCCAGCAAATAATTACCCATCATTTTCTAAAAATGAGAGAGAGAGACTGGGAAGAGACATCCTTTCTCAGATTGAAACTTAGATAGATGTCCCACAAATTCTTCTGTATTGTTTGTGATGCAGGCAGAGAATGGAAGGTGGGCTTCTAACAGGACAGCCAGGAGTATGTTCAAAAACAGAGAAGGCAAACAAACAACTCAGGGCTGTTCAGGTTGTACCATTATATGTAAGTGAAGTTAGATATAAGAAAAAAGGGGCAGAACAGCTTTAACTCTTTCTTAAATGGTTTAACTAAGGTTGAACAGAAACTTCTGAATGAACACAACAATCATTAGCCAAAATTTAGACTGTCTGAAGGAGACAGTAAGTGTAAGGCAAATGCACACCTTGGCTGCCCATGTGGAAGGTTGAGGTAGAAATCTGTTCCCAAAGCAGGCAGAATTCTGAATGCAGCAGCATCCTTAGGATGCCTGAGTTCATCTGGGATGTCCTACCCATCTTGAGAATCTAGGAAATATTATAGATTCTTTTCTTCAGAAATATTGACAAAATTCTACACATGATCTCGAGGGATTTAATAAGCCTCTGACGCAGACTTGAGACTTAAAAACTTTAGGATCAGGAACCAAAACCACCAGACTTCAAGGTTCTCAGACCCACAGTTACATATAAATTAGAAAGCAGCAGAGGAATGTCTAAAAGAGGCGGGACGGAGTCTTACATGGCACAAAAGAAAGAATTGCTGAGAAGACAGATTTTTCGAGTCATATTTCTTATACAGTTACTTTTCTTTCTTGGAAGAAGTCCATTTTCTCTAAAAATTTATGTTGTTCCCGCACCCAAAAAAGATCTTATATATCCAGGTGTCTCTAAGTCTGCTCCAACACAGTCCATTCTAGAAGGCTTTGTCCCTTTCAAGTTGTGCTATTTACCCATAGCACCATGATTATGCCAGTGAAGCAGATCCAAGGTTTCTCATTTGGTTCTTCTTTCCTTTCCTCTTTAATTACAGAGCTGAAAGTCAATAAGCAACCAAGTCCACCAAGACTTCAGACATGTGTTCCTTGGGCACCAGCTATACAATGGGCATTGGAGATGCAAAGCAAGTCAGGCTGTAGCTCGAAAAACTCATGGTGAAGGGCCCTTCCCTTGATATTTTCATAGCTTACCCCTGATGACTTAGGTTCTCATTTCTTATGCTCATTTTCACATCCAGCCCCTAACTACCCTAACTTCCTTAGACTATGAATTCCATCCCTCCCAATGCTCCAATTCCACACATTGTGCTGGCTTAATGCTTCCCTAGAATAATAAATCCATTGTGTAATTCCCTTGCTGGGAATATCTCTACTGGGATCCTGCTGTGTGCAGAATGCCTATGAACTTTGATAATTAAAGCCCTCTGCATCATCAGACCTTCTCCACCTGTCTACAGTGAGCTCCTTTCATCCTCAGTACCCTGCAGGACAAGTTCATGGCTCCCCTGCAGCTACCTTGAAACCAAATGGCCTTTATTCCTGACATAGTAAGTCCTCATTATTCTGAGGTCTGTCTCTCTCTCTCTTATCCATCCTCAGACCTACTGCTCAAGTCTTGCCTTTTTCCACAAAATGTTTCAGCAAATTACACTCCACAGTGATCTTTCACTGACGTATCTTAGAATTGATCTAGATCATTCATTTTCACAGTAAATCATCAATATTCTATTTTTAGGTCTTGTCTTCTCAAACTGATGACTGTTAAGTTCTTTGAGGTCAGCAAAGAGACTTTGATTTTTTTGTTTACTTTAATGCATCTATTTACTTAACAAGTATTTCTTAAGGCTCTCTTTTTATGTATATTATACCACACATTAAAGAGGTCTATGTTGTTTTGACATAGTAAGTCCTAAACAAATATTTGTTGGTGAGTAAATCTTACCCCCTTTTCTGGAAAGTAGCATGTTTAAGAAAAATAACTTTAATCTCTCTATATTTAGGTAAGTTGACTAAAGATGTCCCCCCATTTTCCAGTAGGCCTAGGCGCCAGTGGTAGGAACGGCTGGGTTGCAGGTGGATGTAGAATGTGCTCACTTTTCTCCTGTTCCTCAGAGTTGAATGTAACTTTTGCAATGACTGGTAAAATATTATTGCTTTTTAAAGATCACATTTTACTTTCTTGCAATTTGATATAAAATGCCATAAATAAGTAAAATACAAAGCTACTTAGCTATCTGGCATCTACAATAATAGAGGATGTTTCTAGAATACCAGTTTTACAAATAGGTAGAGTCTCTCCGATCTGTCCAGCTATGCTTGTGAAAAATTAGGAAAGTGGATGACTTATTAGGATTTAATTGCCAGACTTCTGTTAAGAATTTATGTAATTTAGCTTACAAATGTAGTATATCTATGAAATAAACATTATAATATAATACATGTTCAAATAAATAAATAAATGTCACCCTGACAATTCTCTTGAAGTACAACAAACCGTAAGTGGTGTAGACCCAGATGTTTACTGAAATTGACCTTGCATGGGTAGATAGGCCACTTGGTCATTATCATGGTTAATGGTAGGCTTTTTATACTGAGATGGCACTAAAAGGAAAATGGATCATTTATCATGTAACTTCTATGCATCATAATCTCCAGTGTGGATGTTCATGCAAGTTTTGATTTTTAAAGATTACTAATTTTTGCTTTTAAAAAAGAAAGGGGGGGGTGGAAGGAAAGGAAAAAAAGGAAGATGGGAGGGAAAGAGAAAAGGAGGGAGGGAGAGAGGGAAGAAAGAGAGAGAGAAGGAAAATAAAAGGAAGGAAGAGATAGAAGGAGAAATAAGAGAGGAAGAAAGATAAATAAAAAAGTAAGAAAGCTTCTTGAAAAGGGAAAAAATTTTAGTCAGACATTGTTTAAGAAAAGCTTCAGAAATCACTTAAAGCTCTGAATAATGTTACCTTCGTCCAGAGAGGATTTACTTTTCCTTCTATTAGACTAAGGGCAGCTCTCCCAAATCCAACTGAGGATGGAAATAATTCAAACTCAGGTTTTAGTCCTTTGGAGAACTGGACTTTTCTAGGATTGCTGGCAACCCCGCTCAGCTTCTCTGCCCCTGGGCCACTTCAGAGGTACACTTCGCAAATTCTTTGTGAGGAGGCGGGGCCGGACGCTGAGCTCAGCGCGCTTGGCCTTTCCTTGTCCTCTGGACACAGCCCCGCCAATTCTCCCTGCTCCAGTGGCTTCCCCACACCTTTAAATGGGGTGTAGTGTACTTCTTTTTGTTTGCTTTACCTTTAGAAGGCTTTCCCTGATTCAATTTAACAGGCCCTCTACCCTTGGTTTGTACTATCTGTATACACTTGCCTTTCTTTCTAGCTAACCATCAGGACTGATCTTCAATCGCTCAGCAATGGAATAGCCTTCCTTTTCTACCTACTCAGTAAGAGATCTCTCCAGTAAGACTCTGCTGCTACTCTGAGCCCTGTGAGTTAGGCTGTGATGTTCTCCAGACAGGGAGACCTGATAGAACTAGGCTCTCTGAAGTCCAGTCTTGAATAGGATTGTGTGACAGAAAATATGAAACAGTTGAACAAAAATCCCTTTTCTGGCCTCTCATGTAGGAAAGCATGATAACCAGGTGCCTGCCCAATGTAGGAAAGAAGGCTTCTTTTAGTTTTGGCCCAAGCAGGAAGATTCTCCTTCATCCAAAAAGACCAGACTTCTGGCCAGACCCCTCTCACACTGACAGCAGAACCAGAAGCAGTTCCTCTACAGCAGCAGAAATGGACAGAAGGAGGAATGGGAGGAACCATAACAAGAGGCAAAGAAGATCTAACTTCCCACAGAAAGGAGAGACGGGCAGTAGATACTTCCTAGACTATCTTAGAAGGAAGCAAAGACTCATTAATAAGATTTTAAAGACTTATGACTTAAACTTTAAAAATATGAACAAGTAAAAAAGAGGCATTCATCTTGATTGTAATATAATAAAACAATTTAGCACAGCTTGGACTCTGAGTGGGATATACAGGAAAGAATCAGAATGTGGCAACAAAATAAAATTCAAAATAATCTAGACTACAGCCAGGGAAATAGCTCAGTGGACCAGAGATAGCTCAGTGGAATAAGCACTTGTCTGGCAAGTACAAGGTCCTGAGTTCAATGCCCACTACATCAAAGGAAAAGAAAAGAATAATCTAGACTGAACAAGCACAGAGACAAGGGCAGCGAAATAACTCAGCAATCTAAAGTGCCTGCTTAGGCAAGCTTAGGCAGGCATAGAGGACTGTGGTTCTGATCCCCCACGCCACATTCTGTGCCAGCTCCACCCTCAGGGTGGGCTGAGCTGGCAAAAAGTTAAAAAAAAAAAAAAAGCATAGAGACAACTGACCTATCTCTGATATTTGAAAGTACTGAGGAAGGTGTATCACATAAGTACCCTGCAAGACATTGCTTTAACAGAAGTTATTTCTAGGGTTAGGGAGATAGTTCAGTAGAATAAGTGCTTGCCTGGCAAGTGCAGGGTCCTGAGTTCAATCCCCGGTGCCACAAAAAAACAAAACCACAGAAGTTATTTCTATCTAGGTAGGTTATAAATTCTCTAAGCTTAAAGAACAGGCCTTTTGCTGTTTGTTTGTTCGTTTTGTCTTGTTTTGCTAGTACTATAGATAGAGCCCAGAAGCCTATTCATTCTAAACAAGTACTCTGCCACTGAGTTATATCTCCAGCTTTTTAAATTTTTATTGCATTATTGATTTTGATGCAACTTCTCATAATTGCCAAGGCTGGCCTCAAACTTGTGATCCTCCTGCCTCAGCTTCCAGAGTAGCTAGCATGACTGACCTAAGCCTCTGCCTATTGAAGGTGTTTCTTCAGTGATCAACCATGAACCTGATTTGGCCAGGCTGATGGCTCATTGGTGGGTAACCACCAAGAGTGGAATATAAATCACATTGCAGAATACTGCTCCCATGAAGAAGCTAATGAAAAAATGGAGGAGTATATGCAAAAAAAAGCACAAACAGGTTTTTCTCTCAAGTGATAGGATTATTGACGATTTCTTCCTACATATTCCAAATATTCTCTACTGCTATCACATTTTATTTACAAAAGAAGCAAATAATATCAAATATAAATAATACAAATAAATGACATCTTCTAAAATGTAATAAAAAGCATTTAAGGACTTTCTTTCCAAGTTTCAGTTTTTAATAGCTAATTCCAGTAGCTTACACAGACAATTACCAGTCTGCGTAAGGAAATAGGCTGGCGAGGCACATGTTTCACAAGAAGGTCTCAAAATCAATCATCCCGATGGCCAGTGGAGCCCTGGTTTTAATTTTACTTTAACGATGGGCCTATTGTCCTAAAAAACAAGTAAGTGAAAACACATTTTCTTTCAGATTATTTATAAGAAATCATTTTACCTGAATTTCTCATATTCTTCTTCTTGTCGTTTCCATGGGCAACTTTGTATATTTGTGATCATCTGAAGGTACTCATTCTCTGAATATCTACAAGGAAAATGTGGAAAGGCATTAAGAAATGTTCAACACTGCTGGCCATGAGGGAAATCGAACAACTCTGAGATCCCATCTCGCCCCAGACAGAATGGCAATCATCAAGAAATCAAATACAGCAAGCGCCGCTGAGGCTGTGGGGACGAAGGCACCTTCTACCTTGTTGGTGGGAATATAAACTTGTACAAGTACTATGAAAATCAGTGTGGAGATTCCTCAAAAAACTAGAGATTTCATTCAAACCAACTATTTCCCTTCTAGGTAACTTCCCCAAGGAATGAAAGACATTGTACTGCCATGAGCAATGTCCCGCAGCACAACTCCTAATAGATAAATATTGGAAACGGCCCATGATTCATCTACAGATAAATAGGTAAAAAAGATGTGATATTTACACAAAAGGAGAACTATTCTGCCATAAAGAAAGATAAAATTATATCATTTGTAGGAAAATTCATTCATCTTGAGATAATAATGTTAAATGAAATAAATCAGATCTTTAAGAGTAAATATTGCAAGGCCTCTCTTACATGAGAACCACCTCCCCTCACACAGAAGAGGAGCCAAATGGCAACGTAATTGGAAAATAAAAGTCTCGTATATTGTTTTCCTAGAGAACACATTTATAATTTGCTCATTTTATTCCTCTACACATTTTCTCAAACATAGTAAAATAGAAATAATTAAGTATCATATTCTTTTCAAGACAACTAAGAACATGTAATCCACAAATAATCATTGGGTTGGCTTAGGAATTCATAAACTCTCCATCTCATAAACCACATTTTACAAACTGTCACCAACCACCAACTGACATACATAGATTACGGTCATTGCATCTAAGCTTTAATTCACTGGCAAACAATGGTATTTTATAGATGTTTATCACAAATTCATAATCATTTGTTCAAATTCTAAATTGATATTTACCTTGAGAATTACAGATAAAACCTCGAAATAACTATCTGAAGATTTAACTTTGAACAGTACATTAAAAACCAGATAGGGATAATGTAAGAGAGATGCACAGCGACACAAAAACCTATAAGAATAGTGGGCACTACTTAAATATCCTGGGTTAAGATCTCAAGTTCTCAGTAAACCTCCTTCTATCAAAACTCGACCACTGAACTTTAATTCCTAAAACAGAGAATACTATTTAGTCTTTAGGAATGCTCATTTGAAATCTAAATGTCTCTTTAAATGAGAAAACTCTTAAATTATGTTTCAATTTACCTCTTAGTTGTTAGTTTCCAACAATTATAGACCAGGAGTTTGTAAGAATGGGGCCAGGGAGATGGCTCAGTAGAATAAATGCTTCCCTGGCAAGCACAAGGACCTAAGTTCATCATTCTCAGGTTGTGCAAAAAAAAAAAAAAAAAAAAAAAAAAAAAAAAAAAAAAAAAAAGAATGGGAGCAGGTCTAGCCAAAGCTCAGGGGAGTAAAGTGCCTGTAAGCAGGTACAGAAGCCAGGCTTAGATCCTCAGGCCTGCTGTGCCAGCCCGGCTCTCAGGGCCCTCTAAAATGAAGATTGAGATTGGGCATGGTAGTGCACGCCTGTATTCCTAAGCACTTGGGAGTCTGTGAACAGGCGGATCATTACAAGTCCCATCTAGTAGTGAGACCCTGAACACCCTGTAGACCCTTCACTAAAATGCAGGAAGAAAAAGAACAGGAAGGAAGGAAGGAAGGAAGGAAGGAAGGAAGGAAGAAAGAAAGAAAGAAAGAAAGAAAGAAAGAAAGAAAGAAAGAAAGAAAGAAAGAAAGAAAGAAAGAAAGAAAATAAGAAAGAAATATAGGAGCAAATGCATGTTCTTGGGGGTGGAAAGGAACCAGGAAGTAGCAGCTGAGTCTGGGAAATTTATTTCCATGTCCAGATGAATAAAATGAAGTTCTCATAAGTTCATCTCTGAAAGAACATATTCCCTCTAGTTATGAAACAACCTTTTTTCCTGAAACTTGCTTTCCTGTGGTTTCTTTCCCTTCAGTGATGCTACCTACATGAATTAATTTTTTTCTCTTTTAGTTTCTACCAATCTATCCTGGAAAAACTAAGAATCTCAAGACTGTATTAAATACTAAAGGAGAAGAAAAGCAAAGAGCTACCACTGGGAGGAATTAAAAATAGTTGTATAACACACCGGCTTCCACCCCTAACATATTTAGCTCACCTCCAAGGGCCCTAGGATCTGTCTTAGTGCACCCTGCCTGGAGAGCTACAGGCTCTGACCTGAAAACTTCACCTAGGTGCAGGATTTCCCCACGCTAAGTGAACGCGCCTCTCTCCACAGGGTGGGTGTCACCCTGAGACTCTGCAAGTCACTGTTGAATCCCAAAAGAACACAGCTGCGAGGAGCCCTGACACCATGGCTTCTCCAGCCTGGAGAAGTGTGGTCCACCATCAACACATGAATTTAAATCCTGTGGTAATAGTGACACAGCAAATATGAGAGCTATGTGTACAAAGGCTTATGAACCAGGGTAACAAAGGAATTGTTTTTTCACAAAGCTCAACTAAAGAAAAAGAGGAAAGGGACAAAGGCCAAATACAACTATATGATTAAATCAGTGAGAGTTGCAATCTTATTTTAAGTTGCCAAAATTAAACATGAGATGAAAAGTGACATGGCAAACATCCTACTATGAAACTAAATGTGCCAGAGTTGAAACTTTTCTTAGTGTTACTGATTAGGTGAAAAAAAAGTAAAATTTCTTAGGCTGTATAGCTAAAGATTAGAAACTTGAAGATTTAGCTACGTACTTATCAGTCTAAATTTTCAAACTACTGAAAATCTAAAACAAAGTAACCTGCTGTGAAACATACTCTCATGGTTTAATACATGCGTAGCTATATTCCTAGCATGATAAAGCAGACAAAACTAGATAAATAATGGTAAATTCTTTCCCAAATTTAATGAAAACTATATATCCAACAATCTAAAAGGCCCTGAAACACCAGAGCCCAAGAAATATGAACAAAAACAAGATATATAAGAATAAAACTGTTTGAACAAGTAAGAGGAAGAACATTAAGAGCAACTGAAGAAAAGACATTAGAATCTAAGAAATAGATCTAGGAATGGCAGCAGAATTCTTGTTAGAAATGATGCCACCTGGAAAACATGGAGAAATAGCACTAAAATACAGAATGGGTTTGAGGGTCACTATCTCCCTAGAATTCTACACTCAGAAATGTAGAAATACTCCTTTCTCCTTTCTTTCCTTCTTTTCTTTTTTCTTTGCAGTACCTGAGATCGAACTCTGGACCTTGCATTTGCCAGGCAGGCACTTAAGTCACTGATCTGTTCCCCCGGCAGAAATGTTTCAAAAGTGAAGGTAAAATAAGGGATTTGTAAGACCCACAAAAGACAAGATAGTGTATGTACAGTGCAAGCAATGTTAAAGGAATTACTTTGGGCAGAAGAGAAATGAAACCACATTGGTTTCTAGAGTGAACATGTAAACATATATGAGAAACTTTTTCTCACTTTTGTAAGTCTCCTTAAAAAGATAATTGAAAGTTTAAAATAAATATAATAATATAATGTTGGAGAGGTGTAACAGGTGAAAATCGCATGACTTGACAATGAATAACTCAACAAACTTGTTGGATAACAAATCAATGTACTAAATTAATCATGCTTCTATTTACTAGCAAGAAATAATTGGAATTAAAATGAACATTTCCACTATAACATCAAAAATAGTAGCAAATTTGATCAAAGATACATAAGGTCTGAAGACTGAAAAGTAAAATTCTTGCCTAGAGAAATTAAAGAATTTAATCAATAAAGCCATCTCCCACATACACTGATCAAAAGACTCAAGACTGTGAATTTCTTGCATATTAATCTATGGAGTTGATGCAATTTTAATTAAAATATTACTGAAATTAAGCACTTTCTGTTGATATAAGAAAGCTGATTTTAATATTTTTTTTTATTTTAATATTTACATGGAAGTTTCAAAGATCTAAAATAGTCAACAGAATAAAAAAACTTAAAGTGGAGTTGGAAGAGGCATACTATCTGATTTCAGGACTTACTATAACATAACAATGATCAGAGCTGAGAAAAAGTCAATACTATAAGAACAGAAAATTCAGAAATAAACCTGCCCAATATGGTAATTCAGTGGGAAAAGAATAATCTTTTCCATAAACATTTTTGGAACAACTAACTAGCTACCTAAAAACAGTAACAACAAATTTTCAATTCATAACCCATATACAAACATTAACCCAAAATGGGTCATTAACCTAAACATAAAAGCTATAACTGGAAACCTTGAAGAAACCTAAAACATTTTAGTGACATTGTTATACAGACACTGTGGTCGATGGCCAACTGCAGGTCAACTTGTTACACCTGGCTGACCTGAACTAGCTTGGTGCTGGTGTGGGAGGCCCCCCTGAGGGCTGCTGCCTGCAGCATAGGAGGCAGAACTGGAAAAGTTTTTGAGAAGCTGATAGGGAAGTTGTGTGGAAGCTGTTTTGGGAGGTACTGGAAGGCAGAAGCTGCTGGTTCTCCTGGGCTATTTTGCTGGGGACTTTGTCAGGCTTATTTTCCTGGTGAGCTTGGCTGTAATCATCAGAGGAGGAGCTCAGGACCTCACTCTCATTGAGAATGCTATGGTTCATTTGGGGGAGCTCTGATGCCTGGCTCTAGAGGGGAAGATGGTGAACTGATACTTCCTGGTGAAGCTTGTCACACTGACTTACCTGATGGGACCTCAGCTTTCCTTATCCTCAGTGGAGCTCAGGACCTCATTGTTGCTGAGGACAGCTATAGTACTTTTGGGGGTGGGTATCTTGAGCAGTGCTCCCTGGCTCCAGTGCAGATCCCTTAGCCTGCTAGCTCAGATCCTTCATCCTGCTGGCACAGGTTTTTTAGTTTCCATCACTGACCTTTTGGCCTTTCCAGCACAGATCTGTGAAACAGTCCTGCATAAGACATTGTTGTGGTCTGGAGGCCTCCAGTTGGTGTGGGAGGCATTGTTATGGGCTCCAGGTTTTTAGCTGGACTCATGCAGGATACTGGAATACAGGCACTTAGCTGGATTCTTTATCTGTAGTATGTAGATAGATTTCCTGCACTCTTTGATTCTTTGGGTGATTCATTATAAAATAATCTTATAAAATGTGTTCTGTATTATATTGTTCCCCTTGCCAAACCCCAAGACATGATACATATCATACAAATGATGTGAAAATTACAGAAGTATGCACCTACAAACTAAACACTAAAAGCATTATTTTCTAGAAAAAACACATAAAGAACTTGAAAAAGTATATTACAGACCAAGAAAATTATTTTACACATATATTATATATGTAAAATAACTTTTACCCAAAATACAAAATCTTACACTTTAGTGATAAAATAAATAACTAAAAATTGTACTAGTAATTTGAGTAGATTTATCACCAAATATGGGGGGGCAAACACATAAAAATATGCTCAACATCATTAGTTACTTGGTAAAAGCTGGTGCAAACCACAATGATATTGCATTATACAACCACTCTATACTCTAGCGGCTACAATGGAAAAGATACATTAAAATATTGCCAGAGAACAGGGCAAGTACAACTTTCATACACTTCTGATGAAAAATAAAATACATGAGTTTTTTGGAAAGCCATTTCTTAAATCAACCCCACAGTGCAGCCCAGCTGTTTTAGTCCTAGGGTATTTGCCCAAGGGAAAGGAAAACATATGGCCATGCAAAGACTTGAACACTAATGTTGAAAACAACTTTATTTGTAAAAGTGGAGAACTGAAAACACTCCCAATATCTATCAAGAGATGAATAGATAAGCAAATTGTGACATCTACATGACAATGAAATATTGTTGCTTTTATTCAGCCTTAAAAAGAAATGAACTATGAGTACCTGCAAAAACATGGATTAATCTCAAAATAATTATGCTGTACGAAAGAAGCCAGACACAGAAAGAATGCACAGTGCAGGTTGCATTGAGAAAATGCAAACTAGTCTGCATAGCAAAGCATATGAGGGGTAGCCTGGGGATGGGCTTTGTGGGTGGAGGTAGAATCATTTCAAGAGGGGAACTGATTACAAAAGAGCACTGGATAATTTTTGTGGGGGATGAGTATGTTCACAATCTTGATTGTGGTGGTGGTGTACATATGACAAGACCCTTAAGTTTGGGCTGATAACATTATTTACTTCTCAAAGAGCCTTAAAAGGGGCCAGGACGATAGCTCAGTAGAATAAGCACTTCCCTGGCAAGCACAAGGGGCCTCAGTTCAATCCCTGGTTCCGCAAAAAAAAAAAAAAAAAAAAAAAAAAAAAAAAAAAAAACCACACACACACATTAAAAATGTACAGTATTGGACTATAAATTTTATTTTCTATGGCAATATAACTAAGATAATGCTGTTTTATCAGCCATCACTATGGATCTAATATACAAAATCTGAAATTCTGGTTACTATCAACATAGAATATATTTAAATTAATATGCTTTCCAAAACGCCTTGGGTTTCTAAATTGCTCACATCCTCCAGAATGCCTGATCAGTATTTCTGTAAGAGCCTTTCTCACATTTCATTATGAGTTTATGTGTTAGTATCTTACTCTATCCCCTCCCCTTCAGGATTTTGATAGCTGACCGTTTCTAGCCTGGTACAGCCTCATTAACCTAGGAAACGTTTCAATGTAAGCTAGAAATACAATCAGGCCAATGACAACTCTGACCAAGAGCAAGGCCGTATTTCCTTAGGCTGTCGATTATGGCTTTTACTTAATGACATTTCCCAGCAGTGACTTTCACTGAAGCGCTACCCCTAGTCACCCTATATGAATACATAGCCCTCTTTCAATATATTATTACAGCTCAATAGCTAATTAGTCACTTCTGTCAGTCTGGTGGTCCAATCTCTGGGCACTAAATGTGGCATTATATGGTGCTTTTGCATCCTTTGATCCTAACACATATGTACTCACCTTCCTCTTTGAGTTCCTATTGATGGTGACCAATGAGAAATTTTCTGTATTTTTTACATAGGAAACAGAAAAGGGTTATGGTGCTATGAAATACAGACCTAAGCTCTGCAATTGAAAAACAGGAAACGCAACACAATCCTGCCTTTTTTATTTTTTAACTAACTCTTGGATTTGAAAGTAATCTTTCTCAACTGTCTGTGCTGGCGTAGGTGGGTGAAGATAGCCTTTGTTTCTGTCCTTCCTGCTTGCTCTCACTACTGTATTAGTGCTGGCTCACAGAAGTGGACTGTTAAACTTTCAGGAATGTTGTGAGTAGGCTGTTAAATCATTGGTGCTTGAAATTGGTCATGGCATATTTGTATCACAGGCACTGGTAAATGCTACAAGTCAAGGATATCTACCACTCCCATTGGCCCAAGCTAGTTGCTAAACATGACTGATTTCTCTGTGTGAATTATGGTGTGTTGGCCTCGCCTGTAACCATTTTTCATTCCCACAGTTAGAGCTGTACTGAACCTGGCCAGTATCTTAGGAACCACATGCCTGACTCATCAAGCAGGAAAGCAGGAATAATCCAGCGGTTCAAATCCTGGGTTATACAAAACTGCCACAGAGGCTCCAAAGAGGAACTGTGGCCTTGGGAAATTAAAGATGACTTCACTTCCACCACCATTCTATGCAAAAGCTCTTGAGTTTTGTGTACCTGTTCTTTGACTTATTTGTAGAGCTCGTGCCATTTCAAAATCATTCTAGCCTGTATCTCAAGCCTAGTTTGGAACAGAAAAATTGCCACCTCTTGCCAATTAGAATGGGTGTGTACTATGAAATATGTATGGTTTTTAAAATATTTTGTCTTAGTGATGTACAGTCCCCAATAAATTATAGCTGCCTTCAATTTAGCTTAATATTGAAAGATGTCAATCAGATTGTTTCTAATTTTATTGCTAAAGTAGCTGCCTAAAATGGCTTTGGGCTTTATAATTACTAATATTTAAAAATCAGGTGAGTTCATTATAACACACCTAGCTATTATCAAAAAGAAAATACTTTTGGTCATTTTACAATAGGAAAACAGTACTTAAACTATGTAATCACTGAAATTGCCATGTTTAAGAGTTTTTGTTATGTCTAATCTAGAAATGAAACATTCTCCTCTGATTTTATAAAGGTAAACTTTAAGGAATATCAAAAGGAGTTTTTTTTTAATTTCTGAAATACTCTTTTCTAATAAAAATAAATCGCCAAGCAGCAGTTCTAGAAAAATAAGATTGCCACAGAACCGTCACCATTATAAGGTGGGAGCATGGTGGCAGCAGAAAAATCAGATGAGAAGGGAAACCCAGAGGTGCCACAAGCAGGCACCAATCGGTGACATGAATGTATATCTTCAAAAGCTGCCTGTTAAGTAAAAGGCCCTAGATCACCCTTGGCTTTCTGTACGTTTCCATTTAGGGTGCATTTTACTTTACAAGGTACAGGCCTCATCCTGAAATCCTAGGAGGCAGCTCCATGCGCAACGTTACTTCCATGTTTATGGATGACAAAACAGAAGTTCTGGGAAGGTAAACAGCTTGCTTCACACTGTAGTGCAAGTGGATGAGCTAAGAATTAAATTCATGTTTTCTGATCCACATTCCAGCCTTTTGCAATATATCATACTGTTTCTCATCTATTTTCATAATGAAACTGAAAATTAGAAACATCAGAAATATTTTCTGGTCTTAAGACATACAATAAATCACACTAAAAAAAGCAACAATTTACTTTCAAAATAATAAAAAATGCTTATTTAAATCATTATTAATAATATTCAAAATGAGATACACATTATAAATAATACACTAAATGACATGTCATAAATATATTAAAATTGCTTAGTTTTCTAGGAATGTCTCCAAAGATAAAGGCCTACATGCTGTTACTACTTTTATCTCAATTTAGATATTTACAGGGCTTTTTAGTGCTCTGATTCATGGTTAATTGGAGCATTATTTATTGGGTAGTTACTAGAAGTCTCAAAGTTAACTTGGGATTTTCATTTACTAGTCCAGTTCAATCATCTGAAACACTGACTTTATCTTCCCATAATATTTCTCCATGGTACAAGCCCGCTTCTTCTCTCCAACATTATAACGTGTTAACATTATGTTAGGTGTCTTCAGGATGCCCAGTACATATGAAGAAGTCTTTTGTAGCTGCTACCAAGTCTGAGCTCAGCTGTACATGAACATAAATTCTGCAAATGATTACAGCACCACCAGACTTTCAGCCAATACAACAAATCACTTCCAGTGAACAATGCTTTGTAAAGAAGTGGCTGATGACTGCATGGAAGAGAAACGTGTGGTCCTCACACTGAGTGGAGCCATGACAGCGTGGTGGCACTACAGGGCCACAGTTTCACTTCCTCGTGGGAAATTTCGCTTTACATTGGTTCCAACTCAGCATGGTGCAAACTACTAACGAGAATGCTGCAGGTATTATCAGTCTGCATGGGAAAGAGGGATCTCAAACTTTAATTCACTCTATAACTTTTAGTGTCCCCGAGACAAGTTAAATAAATATTACAAAGTAGCTTCGGAGATTAACTCTGAAAGATGCCAATGTACTTCTTCACATCCACAGCATAATCTCTAATGTGCCAGTTGCATTATTAAATAGTCAGACATTGATTTTTTTTAAACAAAGCATACTTTCTCTGTCCTAGATAATTAAATTTGAGAGTACTGGTGTTAATTATATAAGACACATGTTAGGAACTGAGGTAAGCAGTGAAAAGCAGCCTTAGCCAAATGAGAAGGGATGGAATGTCTCTCCACAAAGGGGTGAGAAGAAGTGTACACACAGACTGGTGAAACACCAGCAAGATAAGGCAGGGGAGCTGTTCAACCCTATGTCCATGCATTATCAAGAAAGGTGGAGAAGAGGACAAATGGGAGGTGTGGTATCTGGTGTAAGAGGCAGTCATCCCTCACCTTAGCCCACCAAGGTCCAGATATGAGCACCCGAGTCCCATCCACCTTCCATTCTTTTGCCAACTATGCCCATGAGCTGATATTAACCAGAAGCCAGAGGGTGAGAGAGATCAATTAATGTAGTGGAGGCAACCAGTTTCTACAAAGCAAGACAGAATAAAGCAGAGTACATCTGCATGGTCAGCTGAGCTCAAACTGAAACCTATTCATGGTTCTATTTCATGATGATATTTTGGAGCAACTGAGTAGCTTACACTGATAACAATACCAAAAAGCAAGCAAAATATAAAATGCAGTTTTCAGCATTGGGAGATTTCTTCTTCAAATATCTACAACATGTAAATATGTCACCAGATACAAAGAACAAGTAAGAGTGAACCTGCTTGTTTAAAATTTTTATACTTCCTCTTGTAATGTGAGCGCTAGCCTATTTTTCAACACGAAAAATTGATGGCCTACTTTTCAGGTTTATAGAAAGAAGTCTCCAGACCAGATTACGTGACTAACAAACCACTGACCTTATAATGTCAGTATTTACCTATATAATGTCAGTATATACCCTATAGCATATTGCTAATAATATGGGAATAGTATTTCTTCATCACTTGAATGATATTATAAATTTAGCATTATAAGGAACTAACATGGCTTGAACACTTAGTAAGATTTTAAAATCACATATGAGTGGCCTGTTATCACTTAACCTTCTGACTCACGCAGGCAGAACTGATCCTACCTCCTCTGTTTTCTTTGCAGCAGCTCTACATCTGTTGCACATTCCTACAGCACTTACCCTCTTGTTTTACTGAATACGTATTTGCTGGGCATCTTCCATCACTGATGCATTGCTGTGGGCATCACAAATGCAGTCAGCTAAACATAAAATCCATGGTATTGTGAACTTTATATGCATTGTAAAACATGACAGAGAGCAAACCATGACAATACATAACTAATGGCATGTTTAAGTGACAGGTATTTCCATGTGCTAAAGAATACAAAGAAAAATAAAGTAGGACCATACAGAAAAAGTGTGTAGAGTACAGCTGCGATTTATGTAGGCTTGCCAGGGACACCTTCTCTAACAGGAGATAACAGCAAAGTTTTGGAGGAGATGGTCAAACTATCTACATACAGAGAGAATTCATGTGGAAAGAACATTCTAGGCAAAAGAAGAACAATTAAAAGGAGGCAGAGGTAGGTGTGATATGTTCCAGCAATAACAAGATAGTCAGGGTGGATTAAATTCATGCAAGAGTGATTTATTAAGTGTAACCAAAGATTCATTAACCTCATTCATTAAGGTAACCAAAGATGAGATTGGAAGGTAATGAGAAATAAAATACTGCAGGCCTTGCTACTCCAAGCAGGGACCTCTGATTAGCAACACTGGTACAAATAGCACAGGCTTGCTAGAATTGCAGAATTTCAGACCACATTCCAGGCCTACGAAGTCAGAGTCTGTATTAAAACATAATCTTCCTGGTATTTTCAGCTACTTGGAACCTTTAACAGCTTTGAGGTATAACCTACCTATGTACCTACCACTCATCCATTTTAAGGGCACTATTCAATGCTGCTATATGCTTAATCACATCACAATTTAAAAAAAAAAAATTCACTTTGAAAAGAAATCCTGCATCTTTTTACCTATCATCCCCTGAATCCTAGAAATTATGGTAGGTTGTGTCTTCTTTCAATTCATTTCAAAGTACTTCTTGATTTCTGTTTAGATGCATCAGATATTTGGGAGTGTGTGTTTAATTTCCATATATTTGTGAATTTCCCAAGTCATTTTTCAGCTATTTAGGATTTCATTTTATTATGATCAGAGGACATGCTTTTATATTATTTCTGCCCTGTTAAAATTTTTCAGTGGCTTAGCATATGGATTATCCTGGAGAATGTTTGTGTGCACTTGCGAGGAATATATATTGTGTTCTTGTTGGGTGAAGGACTAATATAATAGGTGACTATTAGATCCACTCTACTTACAGTGTCTTCTAAGGCTTGTGTTTAATTGTTGGTGTACCTAGGTACTCCCCTATCTATTACTGAAAGTAATGTATTGAATTTTCCAATTATTGTTGAGTTATTTCTCTATGTCAGTTTTTGCTTTTTTGTATTTTGGCGCTCTTCTACTAAGTACATACTTTGTGTAATTATATATTCCTGATTGATCTTTTTATTATAGAATCTTCCTTTTTATTTCTTAACTATCTTGTTTTAAATACTTATTTTGTCTAATAACAGCCTAAGGACTTCAGCTTCATGTGCATGCCGTTTGTGTGACATACCTTTTTCTACCTTTTTTCTTTCAATCTACTTTAAATTGAATGTGTACTTTCTGAGGAGAGCAAAGTTCTGCATCATGGCTTTTAAACGAGTATGGCGATATCTGCCTTTCCATTTTGTGATTTGATCAATTCAATTTTAATACATTATTACTGATATACTTAGATTTATGTATGCTGTTTTGTTACTATATTTCATGTCTTTCATTCTTATATTCCTGTTTTATAGTGTTCCTTTGCTTTGAGCAATTTTTTCTAATTTAATAGAGCATTTTCATTCTTTTAATAATGTTAATTAAGTGAATGCTATACAAATTACCATACACATCCTAATACCATAATCATTTTATATTTATATTAGATTAACTGCAAAAAAATTATTAATCCTTTAAAATCTATCAACTTTTCTTTCTTCAGTGATACACATATAACATCTATTGATATTAAAACTCCAGCAACATATTGTCATAATTATCACTTTGACATCTCTAGTCACCTTCACACATGACACCTGTGCATCCACCACTTCCTTTCTGCTGTGACTGGCAAATAAATATATTGCACATAGATTTGAGAACTTGGAAAGGCCCTGTAGACTACTTAGGAATCTTGACTTTAATTTTGGAAACTAGATGACACAGAAACAGAGAAGTTACTGATCTGCTTTTTTTAAAAAATGAGGACCTCTGTCTCCTTTCTTAAGAATGGTCTCTAAGAGAACAAGAGGCTAATGCTGGGAGAGCAATTCTGCTAAGATCCAGAAGACAGATGAAGGAAGCTTGTACTAGAGCGAGAGTAGTGAATCCAGGAAGACAGCAACAGCTTCTAGACTTGATTTCTAGACTTCATATATGGTGAGCTGCTAAAAGGTAGGTGATGTCTGTATGGTTGCCCATTACCCAAGTATTCCCAATCTGTTTTCAATTATACACACCTTGAAAATGCTCCCAATAAGTAGGAGACCCATATCGATGTGTAGAAAAGCTTCACTGATCACCCAAGGTGCAATTAGAGTAACTGCTATGTATGATAACCCTATGTAAACATGCTATCACCGTAGAAGCTTTAGTAAAACAAATAATAGGAGAGATCGCTATAATATGTTGGGAGATGGATCATTTAAGTAGCGTCACATTTTAAAATCAAACCCTCTGAGCTCATCTATTTCACTTGTGCAATTAAAATAATCATATGGACTCTGAAGAGACACTGAGTGGATTATCAATACATTTAAGTTACTTGGAAGACAATAAGCTCACAAAAATAGTAGCTGTCCTTATGACTGCTTGTTTTGGTTTGTGTATAGTTCTCTCCCCAAGGCCTCCTGCAGTCTTGGGGCCAGTTCTGGAGCTCGTGACTGATTACTGTGGGGGTGGGCGCTGCACCTGCCCTGAGGCGGGTTATTTGCATTTCAACCTAAGGAGGGAAGAGAAGTGAGCTGCTTGAGCTGCTGCTGCCCCTCCCTTTTGTGCTCTTGTTCTTCACTGCTGTCTTGAAAGGTTGCTTTCTGCTCTGTGCTGCCTTAATTTGAACTCAGTTGAATATGGACTGAAACCTCCAGTAACTCTGAGCTAAATAAACCTTTCCTTCCTTCACCTTGGGCATCAGGGATTTGTCCCAGCAAGGAGAGAAGAGTAACTAAGACACTGCTCATAAGAATGGCAATAATATTGTCATGATAATGAAAATAATATAAAGGGTATGAATTAGGTATCTATGAATATGTAACAAATTACTCTAAAATTCAGCAGCTTAAAGCAACCAGAAACATTTATTATTACAGAGGCTAGGAATTCAACAGCAGCACAGCTGACTGGCTCTGGTCCTGCATCTCTCATTAAACTGCAGTCACTGTCAGTGCTGAAGAAGCTGCTTCCAAGCAGATGATTGACATGGTCTTCCAGATGATGCTAGAGACTGCAGGAGGCCTCAGGCCCCGCCCTGTGGAGCGCTCTAAGTTTTCACAACGTGGCAGCTGGCATTCACCAGGGTAAGCAATGCACAGGACAGCAAGGTGGAACTTACGAGTGCTTTCAAGACATAGCCTTGGAGTCACATGTCTTTATTTCTGTGGGTGTGGGCACTGCACCTGCCCTGAGGCGAGTTATTTGCCTATTAGTTGCCCAGCCGTACAGTACGGGAGGGAATTAAAAATTCTGTAAATACCAGGAAGATCATTTCTGGGGTCATCTTGAAGGTCTGGATACAACAAATAGTAAATAAGCAACACTTTTAAAATTATGCCTATTAAAATTGCATAATTTGAAATAGTAAATATTTCCTTTCTTATCTCTACTGCTTTTTAACTGAGAAATAATTTCAATTATTTCTTAATGACTTTGAGAGTCATTATTTTCATTATCATGGTCTTCCCATTAACAAATTCTTTCACATGACGAGTTACTTGACAAAGTATGTGGACATTTAATGATATGAACACCTAATTGACATTGGATTCTAACTAGAAAGCCAGTTTTTCAGTTTGCTCTGAAAAAAATACAGTTTTGTTCCCACAGATAAATACTTAAAATAAAACACTGTTTTAATGTTCAGCATTGTAAAAATGATAGTAAGTAATTCTTCCAATACATTAAGGAATGTGAGTTAGTATTTTGTTGGTTATCTTTCAACACACACACACACACACACACACACACACACACACACATACTCTCTCTCTAAGCTAAAAAGTCTTTCATTTGTCACCCTTCCACTAACACGTTGCCTGATTTAGATACCAAATTTTATCTTTAAACTTAGGAAACATAGACTTCTTGGAAGATGACAGAGTGTTGAACAGCAGAAAATCAGCCGCTCTGAGATTTACAGTCCAGACTCTGGAACTTATCAATGTGGAGAAGAGAAGAAGGAGAAAAGTGAGTCCCCAGGACCACACAAGGATCCCATGCAAGAACTGGAGCCCATGGGAAGAGCAAAGGGAGGGACCTCAATGCAAAAGAGGGAGGTGACAAATGGTACTTTCTCCTGAATCCCAACTGGAAGCTCAAACCTGCAGAGGCATGGTGACAAGTGACCCCAGAGGCCTCTATAGAGAAATGTAGCAATGGGGCAGGCAGTGGACACTGTGGGCTGAAGTGGCTTGCTTGGTAAATATTTCTAATTCTGGTTCAGACTTTCCCTGGAGAAAGTGATTGGACAGTTGTCATTTTGGAAAAGGATCCCCTGAAGCTGAGACTCAAAACTGCTACAAGTTGGCTCTTCTGGTGGCTCCCAGTAGTACATGCAGGCATGGAGCTTTTATGGCACCATCTAAGAACTTTGGTGGACTCTGGGCTGCCTGTAGGAGTCTAGTAAGCTCTGACCTTCCTTAGTCCCCAGCATGCAGATGTGGAGTGTTTGCTGGTGCCGGTCTAAACTTTAAAGAACTTAGGAGGACTCTGAGTGGTCTGTGGGATGCATGAATTCTGCAATGTGTGGGCCCAGTGTAAGCAGGTGTGGAGCTTTCCTGGAGCCATTTAAGAACTGTGGTAGACTCTGAAAGCCTGCAGGACTCTATCTGTGTGATTACTGGGAGCTTCAAAAGTGCCAAAACACAGGAGCAAAAGCAATCTCAATCCACTAGCCCACTCAAATTCAGGAGAGAAAAACATGCAAGAACTTGGAAATTGCACACTTGAAATCTCTGAAATGATAGCAACTGAAAGAAAGAAACAAATCCATCAGGCTATAGAAGAAATAAGATCAGAGATAATCTCTCAGGGCCAAAAAAAGACAAAAATTGTGAAAGAATTGTTCAGCATGGTTAAAGAAGAAACAGATAAAAGAAAATAGAGGAGAATAGAAAAATGCTGCAAACATTGAATGAACAATACAGGAAAGAATTAGAATGCAATGAAACAGATTCATGCAGATATCCAGGAAATTTTTTTATTATTATTATAATGTCTGGCCGTTAAGCCACATTTATTTATTTATTGTTTTGCAGAACCGGGGATTGAACTCAGGCCCTTTCTCTTACCAGGGTAGCGCTTATTCCATTGAGACATTTCCCCAGCCCCCATATCCAGGAAATTAAGAACTCCATTGAAAGCTGGCAAAACTACTTGAATGAAACTGAAGTTGGACTTTCAAATCTCGAAACAATGTTGCAGCTAATGAATGTGTAATAAAAGATCTCTTAAAACTAACAAAGAACCAGTAAGTAACAATTCAGCAGCTATAAGAGGATGCAAAGAAAAAATTATATAAAAATAATAGGTGTCAATAAAGCAGTGGGAGATAGCACAAATGACATAAAAAGATTATTTGCAGAACAACTAGCAGAAAATGTCTAAACATGAGAAAAGAATCTGACATGCCAATAAGTGAGTCATATGGAACTCTACACAGCCATAATCACATAAATCTGCAGCTAGACACATAGTAATCAAGACCTCAGCAAAAGACTAGACTATCAAAAGCTGCTAGAGAGAAGAAACAGATCACCTACAATGGAAAACCCATCAGAATGACAGAAGATTTCTCAACACAAACCATCAAATCAAGAAAAGCTTGAGAAAGAAAGAACAGTTTGGAGTGAAGTATTTCAAGTCCTGAAAGAATATAACTTCCAACCCAGATTTACATACTCTGAAGTTATCTACCAAATTCAGTGGCAAAATGAGATCTTTCCATAACAAAGAACAATTGAAGAAATTCATGACCACCAAATCAACCCTACTAAGAGTACTGACAGATATTCTAGAAAGAGACAGACAGAAGTGATCACAGGTTCAAGAACAACAGAAAGAAACCACCAAACAGTAAGTAATTAAAAAGAGAGCATAAATACAGAACCTATTGCAGGAAAATAACATGACAAAAATAAGCCAATATGCATCAATTATAACCATCAGTTGTGGCTACCAGTGTCTGCCATGGTAGATACCTGGGCTCAGAGAGCCAAGTTCAAGCCAGCAAGAGGCACCTTCAGTTTTCAGGGCATATTACTCATATCCCAGACCCACAATAAGAAGCTAAGATCAGCCTGAACTTCAGCTGCCTTTCTGAAAGGGCAGCTTGCTGGGTTTTCCATCACCCTACTGTCATACTACTGCAGGTTTGCTGGGATCAACCCACAGGGGTCAGGTCTTTGTCTGCCCTCTTTGTCTACTTGTGACAATACATATATACCCTGACTTTTTTTCTTCTTCTGTTCGTTTTTTTTCTTTCTTCTTTACTACTTTTTTATTGCTAAAATGAGTGTGAGTATTGTTTCTAGTTCTTTGTTACCATTTTATTCTGTTCATGTTTGTTTGTTCCTTCTTTCTTTCTTTCCTATTTTTTAGCACTTTCCCAAAGTTTATATAATCTTCAT
This sequence comes from Ctenomys sociabilis, assembly GCA_004027165.1. NCBI lineage: Eukaryota > Metazoa > Chordata > Mammalia > Rodentia > Ctenomyidae > Ctenomys > Ctenomys sociabilis. Next base: position 77,056 of record PVKA01005880.1, read on the forward strand.
TGTCCTCCAGCCTTGCTTCAAATCTCTTGTTCTATTTTATGTTCTTATTCCTTTAAAATTTTCTCTGCTGAGGATAAAGTTACTCTATTGAGGAGATATTTACTGTATACAATTTTCAGACTTATTTTAGATTTTGTTATACAGCTACAAACCTTACACAGTTAAAGGTGGCAAATTCAGAGCTACCATGTTGTGTCATTTTCTAGGCTGACCTTGATGCTCTGGCTATTATGGATTTAATTATTTTAGTCAAGGTGACATAGTTGTTGCAATCAATTGTTTTTCCATGTATATCAAGACCAAACTTGCCTGAAGTCATAAACAATACCACAAGCCAGTGCCAAAAAATCAGAGGCTAGGCCAAACAGGCAGCAGATTCTCATTCCCAATAAATTGAAGAGGCAACAAACTCAAAAGCCAAAAGCCACCAATACTTAGAAATACCTCTCAAAAGAAGTCATATCCTAAGAAGCATTCAATACTAGCAATAAAGCTACATACCATAAGCAATTTATGAGCAGTGATGCAGAAACTAAACTAAAAAATTGCAAAATGAGAAGCCCTGGAAGCAAGATGCAACTGGGGACTTGCACCATGCTGAAGGCAAACCCGGGAGAGAGTGAGGTGAAAAATTCAAAACCCCCTTCCTGAGCTCTGGTAATAGGAAAGTTAAAAAGCAGATGAATGGGGCTATAGAAAAAGCTAAGTTAGAAGTAATTTCTCAGATGACTACAGAGAACGTGACCACAATGAAGAATATGGTAGTTACCATAGAGTAAATATAGATTAAAAAATACAATACTTAAGAAAATGATGGAAACCATGAACACTCAACACAGGAAAGAAATGGAATCTTTGAAACATGAAAACAGGTATCCAGGAAATTAAAATTTTATTCAAAGTAAATACTATACAGCCAACCAACATAAGGACAGAATAACAGATACCGAATTCAGCTTGTGGTTAGTGATGATGAAAATGAAGATTTATTAAAAATAATACAGACCATGAAAACTCAATTCAATAGCCACTAGATGATGCAAAGAATAGTATAAGATAGATCAGAGTCAATTAGAAAACAGGCTGTAGCAGAAATTACATAAAAACCATGTCTAGAAGTAATGACAGAAAACTTCCAAACTAGGGGAAAAAATATGACATACACATAGATGAGGCTTACAGAACTCCAATTATCCATGGTAAAAAAAAGCTACACCAAGACATATAAAATGAAAATTCAAGAAATTCAACATGAGAACAGAATATTAAAAGCTGTTAGAGGAAAAGAAACAAATTACCTATAAAGGAAATCCTATCAGAATCACAGCTGACTTTTGCTTTTCTTTCTTTTTTTTTTTTTTTGGTTGTGAAACTAGGGATTGAACTCAGGCCCTTCCCTTATTCTGCTGAATAAGGGTCTCCCTGGACCTACAGCTGAATTTTCAACACAAGCCTTCAAGTCCAGGAAAATTTAGAGTATTTTAAACCCTAAAAAAAAAATGACAATAACCTTCAAAGCAGACTGATAAAACCCATAAAACTATCTTTCAAAATTGATGGAGTAAATGCTTCCATGACATACAGTACCTGAGGGAATTCAAGATCACAAATCACCACTCCAAAATGTACCAAAGGTGAGACAGGCATAGTGGTGTGTGCCTGTAATCCCAGCTCTTGGGAAGTTGTAAACAGGCAGATCACTCTGAGTCTGATTTGGTAGTGAGACCCTGAAAATCCTGTAGACCCTTGCCTAAAATACAAAAGAAATTTCCAACGGATATTCTAGGAAGAGATAATGAGGACTACACCTCCATCAACCCCAATATAATGAATCCATTAGCAAGGCAAGCAATTAAATAGAAGGGGAGAAAAGAAAACCAACAGTAGAAAGATAATATGATAAGAGTAAGTATAGGGATCTGTTGGACTCTCAGTAGTCCCCAAGAGACAATGGCAAGAGAATTCAGAAAATAAATACAAGAGATAATAGCTGAGGTCAAGTGGTAGACCAAGCATGATAGGCAAAGGTACCCAGAACAACATCAAAGCATTTATTTATACCTTTGCCAAGTTACAAGATACAATGTTGCCTAGCAACTAATAGCCCACAATGTCCAGGAAGGATGTTTTTCTCAAGATTGAAGTACCTTGACTGCTTTAGGCAATGAGGAGTCATTCTGTCCTCATATAGGATCAATTTCCAGTTTTAGTGACTCTCAACAGATAAATCAGTAACATATGGAGTGGGGAGATAGCTCAGTACAATTAAGTGCTTTCCAGGAAAACACAAGGTCTTGAGTTCAATGCCTGGTACCACAAAAAAAAAAAAACATCAGTTATCGCCATTAGTATAAATGGTCTCAATTCACTAATTAAAGAAAAAAGGTTGCAGAATGGATCAAGAAACAAGATACAACAGTCTGCTGCCCACAAGAAACATATTTAACTCAAAAAGAAAGTAATAGACTGAAAGTCAAAGGAGAGAAAACAATACTTCATATAAAAGAAACCAGGAAAAAAAAAAAAGAAAGAAACAGGGAGCTATAGCTACTCTATTTTCTGACAAAGTGAATTTCAAGCCAAGATGGATCACCAGAGATAAAAATGCCACTAATCCTTGTAAAGGGAAGCCTCCCAATGGACGAGATAACAATCGTGAATGTATATGTACTTATACTAGTGCTCCCAACTATATCAAACAAATTTAGTGGACGTGAAAAATCAAAGAAGGATAAGCTGGAGACATTTCCAAGTAAATGGATGCACCTTTGGATCATACTTTTAAGTGAAATAAATTGGACACACATGTTTAAATATTGTATTGTTTCTCTGGTATGAAAAACCAAGAGGATCAATAAAGACCAAAAGTGCATAACAGACATTGGGAAGTGGGAAGAGAATGTTCCAATGTAAAGGCAAACAAGGGAGGAGAGAAGGAAAGGAAGGAAAAGGAGAAGAGAAGGAAAAAAATGGGGACAGAGCTTTGATAAATAAGGAGAGGAAAAGGATTTGAAGGAAGGGGAGGGGGTTGGGGAAAAATAAAAAATCAAGATATATATGGGCAGGTACAAATTCCCTGTGATGAATGAAATCCTTGGGCTTATCTATAATGTATCAATAAAATTAATTTTAAAAAATAGAGGGAATTACATTTCTTTAAAAAAATAAAATTCATGTTAGTTCACAGTAAAAACAACAAATTACATATATAATATATATGAATAAATATATAACACAGTATATATGAATTTAAGAAACTATTGCTTTAGGCCCTAAGACTGTGATCATTTATTCTGAACTCCATCTACAGACCTCTGTGGCAGCTGCAGCAGTCAGGCTGCTCTAGGCCTGGGTTGCTCAACAGGTGAGCATAATTTCTCGTGGCATTTCTGCCTCTGCAACCTTTGTACCTGTCACTTCTAGAAGAACATGCTTGACAAAGACACTGTGGTCTGGGTGTCCGCAAGCCAAACTCACCTTCAGCACCAGTTCCTTGCGCCACACTCTAGCCGTCACCCAGCACATGCCCTCTTTTAAGGAGACAGCTGTTATCAATGGCGAATTCCGAGCTAAGCTTTGAGGACTTTAAGGGGAAACATTTGGTGCTTTTCTTTTACCCTTTGAATTTCACCTTTGTGTGTCCTACAGAAATTGTTGCTTTTGGTGACAAAGCCAATGAGTTTCACAATATGAACTGTGGAGTCGTGGCAGTTCGGTGGATTCCCACTTGATTCATCTTGCCTGGATCAGTACCAAGGAAGAGCAGCAGTTTGGGCCATGTGGACATAGTACTTTTGTAAGATTTAGCTAAACATATTTCCTAGGTCTACAGTGTACTTTTGGGAGGTCCTGGTTTTGCACTCAGAGGACTCTCCGCAATGGAGTCATCAAGCCTAATGTCAACGATCTCCCAGTGGGCTGAAGTGTGGAAGAGACCCTCCACTTGGTGAAGGCATTCCAGTCTGTGGAAACCCATGGAGAAGCCTGCCCAGTAAACTGGACACCAGATTTCTCCACAATCAAGCCAGTCCAGTGGCTTCCAAAGAATACTTTCAGAAGGCCCATCAGTAGGTGGCCATGTGCACCTGCAGCTGCCCTGCCAGGCCAAAGCCACAACCACACACCCACAGGCTTTTCAGAGATGATTATCTATAGATGGCAAAGCCCAATTACACTTGTCCTTAGAAATAGTACTCTAAACGCTCTGTTTCTGTAACTCTGGCTAGGGCTTTCTAAAGGCGGTCAGTTGCTGACCTCAGGAGAACTCCCTGGGCCACCTCCACAGCTAGCAAAGTTTTCCAAAACCCAGTTCCCATTTCTTCATTTGGTGAACTACAGTCAGTGAAGTACATCTACATACTGGTGATTGTTAAATGACTTCTAGAATAACTCAGGGCATTAATGCAACAAGGGTTCAGGCAATTCTGTAATGACTTCAGTGCTTGTTCACAGACTTCCTAACATAAAATTTCCTACCAACAAAGAAGTTACCATGAGCAATTTAGGCCAATAAGAATGGGGCATGTTGGTGTGCTCAGCTGTTCAGTGTTAACTTATATTCTGGCCAATTCCTCTCCACCACTAAAGGGAGCAGTGATGTGTTTTGGTTCTCTCTAAGGCTGACCAGAAAAAGCAAGGTGAAAGGTCTGAGGTGAGCAGACAGACAAAGCTGTAAGTGCTACTTTAGAAAGCAATTAAAGGCCATGGATTTAAAGCTGAACAGATAAGTCATCCATTATTCTAGGCCAGAAGATCTTAGATACAACCAAAAATCTTTCTTTCTGGCAGATAACTTGAAATTTAGGAATACTTGCTTTGTTAGCGGGCTGTCAAGTGATCCGCTCACACTCCAGCTTTTGAAGTTTGATCTGCCATAATTTACGCCTCCTCCTTTCATGCAGCAATTTAGGTCATGTTGTTCTCTCCAGGATAAGAGAATGAAGAGCATTTAGGGCTAGCCTTCAACTTTCTTTGTGTGCTAGCTTGCAAAACGGCACCTCTAACTAGCATCTTGATGCAATCCATAAAGAGGCTATCTTTCAAAAAATTCTATTGTTCTTAGTAATTATGAATGGAACTGCCTGAAACAGTTCGCGAAGCACATTTACTTCTCCAGTAACATGAGGCGGAAGCCACACAGAGGCAACACAAGGCAGATGTTCTAAATCTCAATTCTGAATGTTTGTATCTTACCCTGAAGACAAGTGAGGTTTCCATGTCTCAATAATTTTTCAGCAAGTGACAGGACAGTAGCTTACAGTCTCTTCCAGAGAAATCCTGCAAATCCTTTCATGGGGGACATAACTGAAACTCTTCAAAGGCTCAGAAGGTGTTACATTTGCTACTGTTTAAAAACAAATGCTTCTTCCCACTTTAAGTGAGTACAACTCAGCTATAAAGAAAGATAAACTTGAGGTTTTTATAGCAAATGGATGCAAAAGTGAAATAAATGTGTAAACATCATATTGTCTTCCTAGTATAAGAAACTGAAAGAACAAATAAAATCTGAATGGTACAAGAGATATTGTGGAAAGGAAACAAACTCCTAGGGAAATGAGAAAAGAAAGAAGAAAGGAAAAAAAAAAAATATATATATACATACATACACACACATCATAAGATAGCTAAGATAATTATTCCACTAATTTCTATTGGTTTATTGTAAGAAATAGTTAATGCTTAATTTATTTTTTGACCAATTTTACATGCTTATATCTGGTAATTAAACTACTTTGAAGATAATAATATGCACTATAGCAGCTATTGCTGATTTCTTATCATCTTGTTTGGAAATTTTGTATTGTTTTTGAATGATTTTCCTTATTTTAAGAAAATACTTTAAAAATAAAAATATTTTATTTTTATAAATAAAAATAAAAGTATGTTGTAAGACACACCTTAGGGGCTGTAGTCACGGGGACCATCAGCATGGAGGGCTGCTGTACACACAGCAGATGCCTGGCTGCCAGCCACAGGCTGGTGCCTCCTTCCATCGCACGCCGCGGTTGCTTCAAGCAGCTGCTCAGCGCTAGGACCTCAACAGCAGCCCTACGTCAACTCTGCGCCCACTGCCCAAGCCCATCTTAAGCTCCCAGCTGCTCCCTGGACCTCACCTAGCCAATGGAATCTGAGTGGGATGACTGGTCACTGACTCCTATCCTTTCACTTTGTTTTCCCTTTCGGTTGGGGCATCACATGCTAAAGATGGGGGAAAGAGAGCGATTTACTGGGACGCTCTGGGAACAGCCACAGAGAGATTCGTCTGATCAAGAAGAAATAGCATTGAAGGAGGAGGAATTAAATCTAGCGCTAAAACACTGAGTATTGACAGATTTTGGTAGAACAGTTCATGTTCTCTTACCAAATAGTAAAAATTAATGTAACTACATTTTAGGGGATCCTAGATTCTTGGAATAATGAATAAGAAATGAAAGGCCCAAAACGTGATATAATTTGGATTTTAAATGTTGTCGTTTATGACCTTACACACAATTTTTAGCATCTAGAAATTAGAAATGCATAAAAAATATACTGAAGCCCTAAGAAATCCATCCATCCATCCATTTATTTATTCAACAAATAAGCAACTAATTCTTGCTCAGGACTGTGACAGGTACCTGGAATTGTGAATAAGTCCCTGTGCCACCTTCTCGGAGTTCACTTTCTTAAACAAAGAATAAAAATTGTGACGCACAATACCCTATCCCACTGCTTGTCCTAATGGGAACTGCTTAATTTTCTTTTACTCAAAAATGTAGTTACGACTAGTGGAGAAAAAGTGTGCTATTTTCTTCTCTCTATAACTTTGTCTTTCTAAATTGTATTTTAGCAACCTGAAAGGGACAAATTGGCTGAAGAAACAGAAAATTCTAAGTCTTTAACAGACCGTGACAAAAATAGGGCTAAATAATTATTTCTAAGAAAATGAAATTACTTTTTTTATCACCATACCGTGAATGGCTTTCTCAATTGTCCCCCATAAGTCTGTAATAGTGCTAGCTGCAGAACACAGGATTCCTGACAATAGACAATACAACTGAAAAAATTAGTCTCCTGTGTTCAAAATAACTCTTTCATAACAATGGGAAATTCGTGCTTGCTCTCTCCAGACCTTTGCTGTGCAGAATACCAGTATAGGCTAATTATATGAGCTAGCTGAAAATTGTGTGCGTAATGGAAAAGCAACCCCCTAAAGAACCACACGGTCTTACCATCAAATGCAAAACAGCAGGAAAAAAAGAGAAAAAAATGAGAGAGCAAACAAAAGAGTGTGCACTGGAACATCCTCATTAGCATGCTGTAGTGAACTAGTGCTGTGGGTTCTCACCAAAGACTTGCAAAAACTGGGCCTCCAAACAACACCTTCTGTGATGACAGAATGCCCCCTGCCCAGTCAGCGCTTGGTCACGATGTGCAGACACTGATCATCCCTTTGTTGAAAACTTTTGTCTCTTTTAGGAGCCAAAGTTGTAAGTGTTAGGGAGAGAGCTGAACAGAGTTGCAGGCATGAGCCATATGTCATGAGAATAGCATCATCAGCGTGCTCAGCACGTGTGCTGGCCAAGGAGCAGCCGGGCCTCCCCAAGCTATGTTGGAGCAAAGATCAGTTTCTCCCAGGTCCACTTTTCTGTGTCTTCATGCTATATGCTTGATCTGTGAAACACAGTTTGGACTTACAATAAAGTCTTCCAGAAAAAGCCAAGCAGAGCCTTGTAATCCCCTCACATCCAAAAAACAACAAACAAAATAACAGTTCTACTATGACCAAACAGATGTGACATGCTATCTGTCATACTGCAGATACTTTATTGTGTGAGGGGAGTCAGTCTGTGGTAAGTTGGGGTCCCTTTAGGAACCCTCGATAGCTAAAATCATATCATTCAGGGCTTTGAAGGGCTGTGCCCCAAGGTGTGGGCAACTGCTACAGACTGTGTCTAGATGTCCCCTACAAACCCTCATGTGGGTTATAAGTGGGGCTTCTTCCAAAATGGCCAGATCTAGCTTTTTCCCTCAACTGAACTATCTTCTACTCCATTCATGAGAATTAATTCATGATACAATGCTGGTGTCAAGGACAACTGGATTAATGGTGTGACTGTAATCTGCCCTAAGTAGTCTAGACAAGATAAAAGGGCATAGAAAGATGCTGTCAAGGTCCCTTGTTGGTTTTGCTACCTTCTGGACACCACAAGCTAGTCTCTTTGTTGCCCTCTGCCAACCCAATTTGCCTTGAAGCCAACAAATTATGGAATAAAACTTCTACAAATTATAAGGCAGAGAAACCTTTCCCCCATTAACTTTGGGTATCATGTGTTTTATCTCAGCAAAACAAAGTGTTGGGACCAGGGAGATTGCTCAGTAGAATAAGTGCTTTCCTAGCAAGTACAAGGGCCTGAGTTCAATCCCTGGTTCCGCAAAAAAAAAAAAAAAAAAAAGCCTAAGACAGCAGCCTAACTTATCCCTAAACTGAGGTACCCAGGAGAAGGAGGAGAGAAAAAGAATCGAAATAGAAAAAGAGCAAGGAGGAGAGAGGATGAAATCTAATGCAAGTCATGGCCTTAATTCAAATGACCCAGTCTCTTCCATGGATTTAGGTGACAAGGAAGGAGCCTTGCTCCCTCATACTGATGTCATCCTCCTGTTCCCATTTGATGACAACTAAAAAAAAAAAATAAATAAATGTAAAAAAGCACCAGAGTCCATTACCAAAGTCCACACCATTCCACTATCTGGACAAGAACAAGCCTAGGCTGTGGTAGAGGGCAGCAAGCATATCAAGTACAGGCTCAATGCAATGACTTCCTCTAGCATGCTGCGGGTCATCACTTGGAGTTGAGAGGGAATACACACACAAAAAAAATATTGGTTGGGCTATGCTCTGATAAATAGAGCAACATCAAGGATGAGATTGCCAAACTGGATTAGCTCCTGGCACTACTCATGCCTGGTAGTAAACCTGATAATAATGCAAGGATCTGAGCAGTTGAGAGACTGATAAACCAGGGAGAGATCAGGGCCATCAAGGTTAATGCCTGCATTCAATCTCACCACACTGACTATGGGTGACACCTCAGCCAGACAGTATCTTGCTTGGGGTCTAAGGTATCCTCCTAAGAAAGCCAGAAGGCTATTTACCCAGAGGTTCAGCTGAATACCGGAGTGGACCAGGCTACTGAGCTTGCTTTCCATTCCCTTGGGCCGACCTCCAGACCCCTGGGGAAGGAAGTGAAAGGACTAAAGGCAGCTTTTTAATGCCTGCCTCCCACAAGTGCTATTTTTAAAATTAAAAGAGGAAAAAGGAAAGAGGGATATTGAATGCTTGTGTCATAGGAACAGAGAGACAGGCAGAGAAGAGAGAGACAGAAAGACAGGATGGGGAAATGCTGATTCTTAGGGAGACAGAAATATAGAAGTGAAACAGAAAAAAAATATGGAGAAATATGGCGAAAACTGCTGGGTCTTCCTTAACTATACCTAGCATCAGAAATTTAGCTTTCTCTCTCAACTGAACAATCTTCTACTCCATTAGCCAAGCACATAGCAAAATGAAACTTGGATTACGTCCCTTAAGGGAGACTTTAGGCCTAAACACATGTCCTGCCCCCACCCCCACGCAATCCTCTACTAGCACTGTTACACTCTGACCTTCCAGCACAATCTCAATAGCTCTCTTCACTTTGGAGTCTCGGGACACAGCGCCTCTTCTGTGTATGAGGCATGGAACTTTTGGATTTCCTTCCACCAATCCAAAGACAAAGGTGCAATGGATTCCCCCAAAATATAGGATTTTAAGTAGAAGTGGGTAAAACAGGAGAGATCTAGAGCTGGAACTGGGGATTAATCCTTACCTGAAATAATAACCTAAATTTTGTACAAGAAGATAGTTTACTAGGATAGGGCCAGAATACATTTTGGAGCTTCAAAAGAAGTGAAGGTCTTTAAGAGCATGGTCCAGAAAGCTACACCGTTTTTAATAAACATGGCTCTACAGACAGACAAGTTGAGACCTGTGGCTAGGGCGTGACCCCGACTGGCCTTTTGTGGCCCACCACCCATTCTCCTTGTCAGCAAGACCATCTCAAAACCCTGCTCCAAGATGGAGAGAGAATCGAGACTCACTTCGCAAATGACTGCTAAAATGCCAGGGAGAACTTAAATACAAAATACTTATTTCAAATTAAATTAAATGTGAGGAGCGAGACTTACCCTTTCGTTTTGTTGAATAAAGACTTAATGCCATGCTGCAGATTTTTGCATTTCTCTGTCAGTAGGACCGACTTCTCATTCAGGTATGTGCTATTTCATAAAAAAGATAGAAAAAGATTGGTTTAGAATGAAAGCCTATAAGACAGTTTTAACATGAGATTTAATTGATAAGGTATGATGATCAGTAGCCCTCTGTGAAATGCAAATTAAAACAACACTGAGATACCATCTCACCCTAGAAAGAATGGCTATCATAAACAAATCAACCAACAATGACTGTTGGAGAGACTGGGGGGGGGGGGAAGAACCCT